>JAOTBA010068790.1:0-11523 GCA_025629845.1 Erythroxylum squamatum | reverse complement strand
AATAAATATATGTGGATATATTTATTGGGCTAGATTGAATTAAGTTGTCGGGCTTTTATTATATGAGATATAATAGGTCGAAACTTATTGGGCTTTAATGGGATTAGGTTTTCTCTATAAATAGAGAAACTTAGGTCTCATTAGAAGTAAGACACAATTGTGACACGAAACCCTAGCCACCATTCTAGAGGAAAATCGTGCGACGTTCGGAAAGAGTTTCAGGACGTGCTAGCACACCACAGCCGTAGTCTGGATCGTGCAACTCGTGTGGATACCGGTAGAGGGCATTCGCGTTTGCAGTGTCTTGAAATCTGAAAAAGAAGCAACCTATCCACGGCAATAAGGTATTTTCGTACATCCTTGGTATTTTTTATTATACTTCATGTTGTTTTATGGTCTTTTCCGCAGCATATTGTGAATACTCAGACCGTACGCGATCCAACACACCTTTCCCAAGTTCTTTAAGGTTGTGATGACATTGTTGAAACGTCTGAAGAATTCGTCTATAGTTTCTCCTTGTTTTATGCAAATAGTTTCGTATTGATGCACTAAAAGACTTATTCTATGTATCTTTACCTCATTTGTTCCTTGAAAAGTAACTTGGAGTTTGTCCCACATTTCCTTTGCTATAGAATAGTAGGATATCTTTTCATATTCTTCTGGAGATAGTAGACAAATAACATAATGTCTTGCTTTGGCATTTAGCTGTGCACTTCTTTTATCAACACCAGTCCACATTTCTACGTTATCAGTGGCAGGAGGTGTGGCTCCAACTTTGATAGCTTGCCAGATTTTGATATCTACAGATTAAAGATAATGGTCATTCTCTCTTTCCAACAAAAATAGTTGTTTCCATTGAAATAAGGAGGCTTTGAGACGAATTGTCCTTTAATGCTTCTCAAATTGTTTGCTATGATCTATCACGTGCTGTAAAACACAATAAATATAAAACCCTGCTCTGATATCAAATGATAAAGCAAACACAAGCAAGAGGCGTTGAATTGTGTGTGACTTAAAAAATTTAAGTTACTATCAATTCGTGTAAATGATAAGAGTATGCTAAATTTTAACAAAAAATCTATAAATAGATGGAACCTGTTAAAAAATGAAGGCGCTGCTAACTTTTAAGAAAACGAAAGGAGCTTGTTAAAAAATAAAAGGAGCCTGCTAACGTTCAAAAAATGAAAGGAGCTTGTTTAAAACGAAAGGAGCTTTTTAACCTTAAAAATGAAAGAAGCCTGTTTAAAACGAAAGGGACTTATTAACTTTAAAACCGAAAGGAGCCTGTGAATGAAAGAAACCTCTTGCAATATTAAACCAAAAGGAGCCTATTTATACCTGTAGAGAGAGTGACACAGTCGATTTATATTGGTTCGACTTATAACGATGCCTACATCTAATCCCCAAGTATTCAACTTGAGTATTTCACTATAAAACTTCTAGTAAATTTTCACGAACCTCTCCAGGCTTACAAATGTATATTTTTCAAGGTTTTTCAACCTTCCACACTTGTAGTGTTTAACAAGCCTCTTCAAGCTCTTAACAGAAAATGTATAAAGGGTTTAATAGTATCTCTTTCACGTTCTAAGGCACAAAGAGTTTGATATAGATAGGACTTTTAAAAATATCAACGCTGCTGAAGTATTTTGCAAATCTGTGTGTTTTTTGCAAATGTAGTGGCTCTTCCTTTAGTAGATATTTTCTTCAACTAGTCGTTGCTTCATTTTAATTTTGAGTTGACTTTGTATCTTTGATACCATCTCTGCTGGAATATTCCAATATTCAGATGTTAATAAAGAATTTTTGAGAAGAATATTGGAGTTAATTGTTCAAATTATGTGATTAGTAAGATTCTACCAAATATTGTAGAATCTTTTCTAATAAGGTCAGTTTATTAAGAAGGTTCTTGTAAGAAAGGAAGCATTTATCCTATGATATGATTTCCTTTTAAGAATTATGTCCTTACCTATATAAGGAAATAAATCCATGTTGAATTTTAAAATATTATGGAGTTATCATCAAAATCATTAATAATAAACCTTTAGCTAAGACCCTTCTTCTATATTCATTCATTCTTAAAAGAAGTATCTTAACAGGGTTCAATTACTATGTTACACATCAACAATGCCATCTTATAAATTATAAAAGGATGTATGTAAATCATAATATAATGCAATCTTTCTTGAAAGATAAATATAATCTTTAAATTTAAGGGGTTATTAAATCCTTTTAGTACTTTTCTTGATGACTTAAGTTAGTGGATCAATTAAAACAAGATAAGCAGAGTTAATAAGGCCCTTAACATTACCATTCTCATCCAATAAATTTTTTTGTTAAAGTTAAAGGAAAAGTTTTGGATAAAATATACAACTAATTCCCAAATGGTTTTAATGGGGATTGTGATTCTCACTAATTAAGAAATTAAGGAAGACTTTATCATGTACTAAAACCTTGTGAAAACCTAAAATTTGAGTAGGAGTAAGCAATGGCTAAGACCCAAATGACTGTCGAAAACCTTTTGGGAAGAAGTTACACTTACATTTGTCTATACTATTAATTGTGTTCTTACTTTTTTAATAGGTAATATCTTTCCTTATGAACGCTAGTATATTGTGCTCTTGTCTACCAAACCGTTAAAATCTTTGGTAGTGGTTGTTTTGTTCTTCTTTAACCATATGGATATACTAAACTAGAATCAAAAGTATAATTATGTTATTTCCTGATGTTGGGATCCTTTGTCATAAAGTCTTTGTATTTCTTAACTTGTGACCTTTTAGTAGCATAAGATGTTTTCATCCTTTCAAAATTTTGTGTCAATAAACCTTTTTGTCAAATTTTTTTGATCCCACTATATCCTTGTTTCATAACATTTCTTTTGTAGGATAATAGTTTTAGCAGTTCGACACAACTTATGTTTCATCCCATCATATCTCCCCCAACTGTCAATCCATTACTCTTTTAGAAGATTCCTCTCTATCCATTCACATGTTTATTTTGTTATTTTCTCTCTATATAAACCTTGCATATTTTACGTGGTAAGTTCTACCCTTTATAGCTACAAACAATGACAGAAGAATTATAGGCACTTAATAGCACTAATACTTAGGATATGGTCGACTTTCCTTTAGGAAAGTCAATTATTGGATATAAATTGGTCTATAAAATTAATATTCTAGTTGATGGATTATTTAAGTGATATAAAGCCTGACTAGTTGCTAGAGGATTCACCTAAGTATAATATTGATTACGAGGACACATTTTCTCATGTAGTATGTTTAACATCAATCTGTATTCTTATAGTAGTTGCTATTAGCAAACATTGACCATTATTCCCATTCTAATATTACTCATACTATTCTCTTAAGCCATGCAGTGCATCGACCAAAAATCTAGAATTTCATATAAAAGGATGTGAACGGAGACTTAAAAGGAGAGTAGATGGAGGGAGGCAATTCCAAATATGGAGGTCGTTCTCAAGGAGTGATTTTGGTCCAGTGAAGTGGAAAATGTGAAGAAATCATCGAAAGATCCATGGGAATAAAAGATCAAACCTCTACCTTGAAAGAATATTTGGTAAAAGACAATAAAGGAGATTTAGAATTATGAACCCATTTTTTTCAATTTATTGTTCTTTCTATTTATGTTTGATTTCGTATTCAATAATTTATAACTAAACGTCTTGTTAGTGTTTAGGTTAGATGAACCTATGTTGATACTTTAATATGTTTTGATTCTTTTATTAATGCAATTGGGTTGATTGATATATTGCGATTTGATTGCGTGTGTAATATATGTTCTAATAGATCTGGAATATTACATCATAATCTAATTTCATACGTAGAGATTGAGAAATCCTAGGTTTGAATATATCTATCGTAATTGGAAGAAGTTGAATGCAACCCTAGAGATAGGATGACATAAATCTTCCGTATTAGGGTCAAACCTAATAGAGGGATTCATAAATCAGTAAAGCAATCCTATAAACTTTAACTTGAGTAATTAGGTTCAAAACCTTATGATTAGTTGTTAGTAGACTCAAGATTAGCTATTAGCATCCCATAGGAATCTCCACAGTCCAATAAATCAATAAACAATTAGGTAATAAAAGATCAATCTGTTAAGGTTTTAGGGGGATTCGAAACCTAGATACTAATCATGTGATATTGGTAATTTTCTAAGTAAATTCTTAATTCTTTGGTCAATATTGTTGCCTATTTTATTTTACTTACTTTAGTTTTTATTATCTTTACTAAAATCCAAAATTAATTCGTAGGCTAGACAATAGGAAAAAGGTAATTGCTAGTAATCACTATCTTCGTAGGATCAACCCGTGCTTGCCAGTATTAGCTATAGCTACGCCATGCACTTGTGGTTATTACAATATTGACTAACTAAAAATTAGTCAATATAGTTAGTCAATCAAGCGATAGCAGCGGTGGCAAAGGCAGCAGTGATAGTGATAAGAAGGTTCTTAAAGGCTAGAATTTGAGACTTTTTGAGATTAAGGCTTCCTAAAGTGAAAAAGAGGAGTGTTTAGAAATAGGTTAAGGAAATGTTGTGTTTGGATACATGAATAACCTATTCTAGGGATAGAATAGGGGATGTTTGACAATAAGGATAGTGTATTCTAAGGCTAGAATAAGCAGTAATTGGGTACAAGGATAAAAATATCCTAATCCTAGAATAATGTTTGTTTGGCCATTGGAATAAAGCAATTCAATCCTTGGTTTGGAATAGAGTATTCCAAGACCTATTCTAAACATAAATTTTAAAATTGTTTTAAAATCTAAAAATCAATTCCAAAATTAAATTAATTATTTTTCTTAATATAATTAAGATTAATAATTAAATTCATTTCTATTTATAATTTAGAAAAAATAGTTTCTAAAATTATAATTAAGTAGTTCAGTTAGATTGAAGTTAATTAATTATATTCCTTAAAATTAATAAAAAGTATTTTCTCAAATAATTAAGAAAGATATTTCTCAATTAAATTTCTTTATTTCAATTTTATTGAGATAAATTAAATTTACGATATTATTTGTTTAGAAAATTATTAATAATTTTATTTAAAAATTGGTTCTTTATTAATAAATAATAACTTTCTTGATTTATTAGAAAAGATATTTTCTTGACTAAAATTTGAAAAGTGTTTTCATTTATTAATTATGAAAAATGAGATTTCTTAATATTTGTAAAAGTAATTTTCTAATTTATTAAAGAAAGATCTTATAATTATTTACGAAATCATTCTCTAAATAAATAATATAAATGACTTTCTCAATTAAATTTAAAAGTTTTTATTTAATTTTGAAAATAGTTTCCTTTTAATATTAGAAAATAGTCTTTAATTAAGGAAAAGTAATTTCTAATAAGATTAGAAATAATAATTTCTAAATAGTTATAAATAGGTTTCTAATTAGATTAGAATGTGTTACTTATATAATTTTGAAAAAGGAGTTTTTTTTCTAAATTATAATAAGTAATTAAAATAATGTATTAAAAATTATTTTCAATTAAATTTTGTTCAAGGAGTCTAGATAATTAGAATTAGTTTACATAATTTTCAAATCAACTTAAAATTCTATTTGGAATAGAAATTTAGTATATTTAGGAATCAATCAGTTTAATCTAATTTAATTTTCTAAGGAGTTGGAAATATTATTTTTAATTATGAAGATCAATAACTAGAATCAAACGAAACTTGATGTTTTATGCATATAATTTGATTATGAGTGCATAAGTTTCATACTTTACTTATATGTTTGATATATATATTGGATGCATGAATATTGTATGTTTTTATATGTGTGTTATTTTACATGCAGTTTTATGTTTGATGAGATGAATGAAATTAAATCCATCAGTAAAATATTAAGTATATATTGAGAAAGTGATTGTTGCCTTCCTTTGTTATAAGAATAAATCAGAGTTCTGTTTATTTTTAGGATTGTTGAGCAAACTCAAGGTCGCTTTAACCTGAATATGTTTTGTCTTACAACAGTGGGTTTTGCTTAACTAAATTTGTGTGAATTGAACAAGCAAACTCATGATCACATGAATATGGAGGTAGGGTTAGGAATAATATATAAGATATATTTTGGTAATAGTTGTCACCTGACAGATTTAGGAGTTGCTTAAGATGTGATTGATAAAGTTGTTATCTACTTAATTTAAATTTAGTTGGTTTGTTAAGCAAACTCAATATCAACTATATTTAAAGAGGATCCTAGCCCAATAGAAAGATTAGAGTAATGTTTCCTAATAGTATTAAGGGCAATTATTTCGAATAAAATATCAGGAGTAACCAAATATATGATTAAAGCTATAATCTCATTTGGTAGTCATGGCATATAATTAATTACTTGCTTTCTTACATTTTTTTTCTTAGTGAAATTTACCTTATTTAGTATAGTTGATACTAAGCTAGCGAACAAAATTTCTTAAACAAAGGTTATGTTTGAGAAGATTTCTCAAAGTTAGATATAAAAATTATATGTCTATTATACAATTTTGCTATAATCCTTATCGATGATTCAGTGAAAAAGTTTTAGATATATGTCAAAATCATATAGATGACAAAATCTCATAAAGTTTGATGACAACATGTAAAATGTATGTCAACACCGTGACAACAAGATGAAAAAGGTTGCATAGAGTAGAGCTAAAAGGAATAGTACCATGTTGGAATTGTTCCACTTTATTTAGCCTACTAAAATAATAAACATGGACATCAATTAAAGGCTTTGCTATAAAATGATAATAGTTATCATTAGAATAAATGTTTGCATGAATTTTCTTGCTTATTCAAAATATGTATGAATATGATCTCTAGTTCACTCTTATAAGTATTTGATACTGAATTTAGATTCAACATTATAATATTTAAAGTATGATAAGAAATAGATTGTTAAGTAAAAGTAGTTGATCCAATTTTATATAAATAGTTTGTATATGTTGGATCAAAGGAGACTTATGCTTAATATAAGTGGAAAGAATATAAAGTTACATAATCAAGACTATCCTTCTACACTATATTGGTTAAATCAATATAATAAGAATCATAAAGTTACATACAACAATATATGTATTGATTTGTGCTTAAATGTTTATATATTCATTCCCTTATACTTAACAATTAATATTATTAAATACTTAAGATACTCATTTTAGTTCACATTTGATTTTAGTTACAAGTTGAAAGAACAAGAGCTAAAATGAGTTAAAAGCATATTCCTTGAGTGATCCTCTTAATGTTCAAACTCATTTGTCTTTATGGAAAAAGAAGGAGATGGATTAGGGTGAATATGGGATAAGAAAATGAAGAATTAGCATGGTCTACAAGATGCAAGATTGTGAATAAATTCGATGGTGGCACTTTTTTTAGGATGCACGGTAGATGCAAGGCCATGCATCCAATCGTGCATCTCCCCAGAACCCTAGTTTTTCATATAAATAGACATTTGAATGGCCAAAGGAGGTATGAATTGTTTTTAGAACACAAAAGAAGGTAGAACACATTATTCTTCGAAATCCATGGAGGGCTAGTCTTCTTCCTTATGGTTCGAAGGTGAAATCAAAGCCAAGGATCACATCTGAACATCTCTTCATTGTGTATTGTTAACCCTCTGTCTCTCTTTAGAGATAGTTTATGTCATTCTTTGCTTATTATTTTGAGTATTCATGTATGGATGATTAATATTCTTGTTCTTAATAGATTTTTTTTGTATGAACCCATTGCCAAAATGTGGAATACAATATGTAATAGTTGTATTTTCCATTCATTTGTGGTAAACTAATGGGGATGAATTATTAGGGATAACATGACATAGGTTAAATGGCCCTAGCTTGTGTGGTTATTACCTAGATTAATCTGTTTTCCTAGTTTGTAATTTGGCTTTCCTATTAAATCTAGAGAGCTTATTCTAGGTTGTTTGATAGTTAGGTTTAGTCAAAGAGCTTAATTTGGTTAAACACGACCTAAGGAAAAATCGGGGTTAACAGAGCTTATTGTTAAATTACGATTTCAATTGGTGTTTTGTATATATTTGTTTCTAACTAGCTTTTTTTTTACATTTGTTTCTTGATCTTTTCATGTTTATTAGTGTTTGCGTATAGAAAGGACATTGTGAAGGGAGTATGTCACTGTTGGAGTATGCTAATGCTATTGGTGGAAAATTTTCCCATAACCCATATTCCCAATCCTATAACTAAGGTTGGAGAGATCACATGAAATTAGTTATGGAGCAGAAAACTACTTATTAAATAGGTTGCAAGGAGACAAAGTTTTAAAGATATATCAAAATCATATAGATGACAAATTATATTGACATTTTTAGTTGACTAATGTCATATAAATTTTGATGACAACATGTGAGATGTATGTCAACACCATAACAACAAGATACAAGGGATTGTATAGAGTAGAGCTGAAAGATATATTACTTTTTTGGAATTGTTTCACTTAATTTAGCCTACTAAAAACATAATTTTGGACTATAATTAAAGGCTTTGCTATAGTATGATAATAGATGTCATAAGAGGAAAAATGATTGTATGACTTTTCTTGCCTACAAGAAATATGATACAGATCATATGTATTTATAGTTCATGCTTATGAGTACTTGGCACTGAATTTAGTTCAACATTGTTATAATGTTCAAAGCATGATAAGAAATAGGTTGTCAAATAAAAGTAATTGTTCCAATCTTATACAAATAGTTTGTATATGTTGGATTAAAGGAGATTTATGCTTAACATGAGTGGCAAGAATACAAAAGTGGATAATCGAGACTATCCTTTTATGCCATGTTGGTTAAATCAACAAAATGAGAATCATAAAGTTACATACAAGGATATATGTATCCTTTTGATGATGAATGATATGAAACTTTTGAAACTTGTCAAGTTAAACAATAACCAAATCAACCTTTAATGAAAGGATGATGGCGGTATTAAATTGTTAAATTTATACATATGATGTATTGGATAGAATAACAATTCATAAAAGGATGATACTTATATTTCATTAGATTACTAATGACTTTATGTGATATAGTCATATGTATTTTAAATGAAATAATAATTTAAAATTTTTAAATAGTTTAAACTGTTTAAATCTAAGTAGAAATTAAGCATTGAGAATACTGAAGCACTTCGATGAGATCGTTATGATGAGTTTTAAATTTTCAGTTATCTATAAGGAATGAGATTCTCTAGTGAATACCTTCACAACTAAACTCATAAAATTATGAATTTATGTAAGAAGGAAAAATAAAATATGAGATATTATATAATGTAATATTATTTCTTCTATGGTTATGTCTAGTACAATAACTTATCTTCAACAGTTTCAATTGAACCAATTAGTAAAATTTCATATTAGATATGAAATGTTAAGTCTTTAAAAGAGTCAAAGTTAATGATTCAATAATATGATGCTTGGTTGAAGCATACATTATAAGTTTAGAACTAAACTAGATAATAAAAGGTTATGAGATATCTAAAAGATTGGATATAATCTTACAGATCCATTGAACAAATTGTTTGATTCAATATATACTTATAGAAGAATGATTCTCAAGATAAGTAGTGGGAGTAAGAAGGAATTTTAAAGGTGTTCAAATCTCATAATGGTACATTTAGTTGGAACTAGTGCCTTTATTGATATATTTAATATATAGTTGAAAGGTTACAAGACATGAAAGATTCACTTTCATGATGAATTCAAAGAGTTTGTTTTGAAGATGATTGTGAATTTATCATGTCTACATGAGGGTTAGTGGAAGTATAGTTGTCCTCTTTAGTAAGAGTATGTGGAGACATATTGCTTATAGAGAACAATAATTCTAACCTTCAATTGTTGAAATCATAGTTGTCTAAGAACAACTCTTGTTGGATATGAAAAGGTAACAACTTAATTATAGGAATTAGATATATAGAGATAAATTGAAAGTTGTACACCTATTCTAAATCCAAATACATAGATAATGTACTAAAGATGTTTAATATTTGAGATATTTGATACTTATAAAGTATTAAAGATATTCTATGTATAAGTTGATATTCGAATTCAAGAAGATGAGGATATAACTTTAGAAGTAAATCCTAATTAAGGTTTATTTACTTATAACAATATCATTCAAGATTGGAAAGGTTCCAATGTAGCAATGGTTGCTAATTAAGCCATAATACGATTTTCATTAGTAGAAATGAATAATTGGATCAATAAGTTCTTTACTGAACTTAATGTAGTTCCCTGCGTTGTTCAAGATAGTAATGAATTATGGAACATCAGAGCCATTGGGCATGCAAAGGAGCTAAAGTCTCATCAAAGATCTAAGTTTGTATTTAGGCAAATTTTCTTAATTATGATGATAATTAAGATGAAAGTTGTAAGATTTAAACAAGTGCTCACTATAGAGAATCTTGTAGAATTCTCTCATTAAGCCACTCTCTCAGGAGTAGAATAATCGTCATATAATGATATGGTATGAGATACTTAATCGATTGGCCTAGTGCAAGTGGAAGATTGTTAGTTTATGCCCTATATCCAATCACTGTGGTTGTAGTTTAGTTACAATTATTTAAATACATTCTTTATCTTGTACATGTTTAGATGTATATGATAAAGTCCAAGAGATAATTGTACATTGCAAATGAAATTATAATGAGATTATAATTATGAGATTCATATTGCATTTATGTATTATCCTTAAATTTTTTCTTAGCCATGGTTCTGTTAAGATTGGACATTAATACATTATGTTTTTCCTTATGAAAGAAGTAGTCGATCTCATAGGATAAAGTATAGAGATACTTAAACAAACGTGTGGGTGCTTGCTAGAAAATAAGTCCACTGAACAGACTCGACAGGAGAAATCCATTTGAAACATTACTTGTATGTATATGGAATTCTCATTGTGATGATTGTATAAGTATCCTTTGATTTGAGGTCACCAAAGTTATCTTGTATAGAGAATGCTATGTTTTGATACTACTTATGATCTATTTAATCATGGTTAGTTTAATTGGTAGTCATTGGATATAGCATGAACGATATGGAGGTAGTTGAGTGATCAAGATAGGATTCATCATCCTAAAGTAATTAGGGATAATGCTCCATTGTTCTCAATTAGTATTGATTTAGGAAATTGACCACGCGTCGTAACGCTAATCAAAATTAAAATAACTAGACTATTACTGTAGCAGTGACGAGTGTAGGTCGATCCCACAGAGAGTGTGTGAAAAGTTTATGAAATGAAATCAGGTGTTTGCACTAATGGGGGGTTTTGGATTTTTAAAGAAGAAAATAAAATAAAATTAACTAATAAAAACAAATTAAAGAAAACATGAAATAAAATGGTAAATGTTGGAATTCGGTAGGGACTCGATTCTTCGGTTCAATCTCAACCTACACCCTAATTAAGCATATTTTATTAATTTATTGTTCTTTAACCTCTCCTAGAAACTATTAATCGTGGGTTAATAATTAACCCGAGTTTTCCCTTAGGTTTTGTTTAA
>JAOTBA010068739.1:0-11529 GCA_025629845.1 Erythroxylum squamatum | reverse complement strand
TTCGGATGTCGGAATCCGATTTGTTTACGTTTGATCGGATTCGCTTTGTTGCGATTTGTGTGTTCCGATTCCGCTTCTCTTCGAAATCCACTTTCGTTTTGTTCTCATTTCGTTTCCACTGTATATTTTCCAATTCGTTCGTTTTGATTTGATGCTTCTGCTTTGGCTTCGCGATCCGTGCATCGTGTCGTTAGGTTCCTTTCTTTTCGCTTCAGCACTTTGCTTCGCATTTCGTTTTCTGTTTTCCGGTTGGGGTCCGGTTTTGAGATCGGGTCCCAACAAACACACCATTTTGCTCAAAACTACTCTGCATAGTGAGCTAAGTCACTATTTCGACTAATTTCAAATATCTGGCAAATGGACCTTTTGAAGTCCTAAAACACCATGTTTGCCATAATATTCTCCTCCACGGTCAAATCTGACTATCTTGACGAATTTTCCCAATTGATTCTCAACCTTCAGTCTTTAAGCAATAACACATAATTGTGATGGGAATAATCGTCAACAAATGTCAGAATATGTTTAGAATTGCACAATGCAACTGTATAAAGTTTACCAATATCTTTATGTATCATACTCAACAAGTCAAAAGCATGAGCTGACCTCAATATCCTTATTAGTCAACTTACCCCTGCAATAGTCAGCACATGTTCCCAGATCATCATAATCTAGAATTGAGAAATGCTTTCCTTTATCAATCTCTCAACCCTAGTTCTGGAAATGTGACTTAAACTTTTATGCCACACCATGTATGACTTCTCATTCATCAGGGTTCTTCTTTCATAACCTACAAGATGTCAACCTTCTTTGTCTGAAAATTGATCAAAAGATTACATATAAAATGTGTCGTGTAAAACCCAATTGAACCTTACTATAAGGTTCAGCATATACATACCCCATAGATATTACTTCTACTTCTTCATTGTTGTGAATTATCAGTTCCTCCTTCCCTTTATTTGGCTTTATCCTTGATATGAACTACTATATCGTGTTGATTAGATGTTCAACTATATAGCCACCAAATACTTAATGCGACTATCGTAAATTAGATTCATAAATTAATAAACGAAGGAGTTACCTGATTGTCACAGTCTTTCTTTCTAGGCTTTATACTAATGGTTTCTTTATGTCATGTAGACCTTTTACCAGCACTAGATTGACCAGCATTAGTATACAGAGAAGATTTTGACTTTCTACCTTTGAACTAAGCAAGCTTCATCTTTGCCTTCCCTTTAGCTACTTAGAGGGTTGTAGGAATAACAAGCTTGAGTTCCTCTTCCTCAGAAATGCAATAGGTAATCAAAACATTGAAGTCCCATTCCTCATCCAACGAGTAATATGTCATCACCAGATTACTAAACTCTGGAGGGAGTGTGTTCAGAGTCTGGTGAACAATGAAGACATCAGGAAGAGGAATGTTTAGCATCTTCAGTCTACTGTGATGATGAATCATTCTCAATATGTACTCCATTACTCCCCCTTCTCCTGTATATTTATGGAGAACAATTCTTTCATCAAGGCACTTGTCTCAACATTAGGTGAGATTATGTACCTCTAGGAGACATTACCAGGAAACTCCTTCGCTATGTCTGTGTTAGGAAGTCCACTTAGCAGATGGTCAGTTATGGATCTATTAATGGTCATGCGACATAATCTATTAGACCGATCTTAGGCTTCACAGGCTGCTTTATGAACTTTCAAGTTCATAGATGTAGGTGGAGATGGCCTATCTGTCCGTATGGCCATATCAACCTCAGCTATCTCCATAGCATTCAATACATCCTTTGTCTACTTCTTTGTATTGAAACCGGTTAGGGTTTCAATGGTGACACTAATTTTATTGACTGAAAAGGTGATTGTAAAATTATAATGTTTAAATTAGCACAAATGTAGGATAACAACGATACTTAAAGCCATTAAATAGTATCTTTTCTGAAAATTCGGTCACATATATTATGAAACACCGTTGAATACATAATATATGCAACTAGACCTTTACTTAAAAGTGATCAGAGTATAAACCATCAACTCTTATGACACTACCACCTGTGAGCAAATAAATCATTCAAGCAACGACTTTCTTCTATCTAATGCCTTTATGCACATCTCAAAATCTCATGTAAGGCCAACATCTGTGGGCAGAATAACCAAACATGAGACCAGAGACATCCCCTAACGTGTCAGTAGAACAATTCAAAATACTGACTCAAAAGGCCACTGTGGTGACTACATCCTTATCAGCACTCAAAAAGTCCACAAACACAAGTGATACATCTTTATGTTATCCTCACATTCTCTATGGGCATATGGTATGTGACAATGTAACATCAATAAATGAAAAAATTCGAATGCGCGATCTCATTGTCACACACTTGTGCTGAAGACATTCTCTGAAAACTTCATTTGAGACTTTCGTAAAAGAAAAATCTTAGTAGAGTGACTATCGTTCATCATCGGACATTGAACCGACCACCCTAGACACGATAACCTCGTGTATCTCCCTTATGGCAAGTTCGTTGCACAAAAATTCACTCAAAAATGGCTTCAAAATGTCTAAATTCTTTTTTCGAGTAACTATCATGCGATCCCGAACACTGAACATGAGACCTGAGACACGAAAACTTTAAGTATCTCTCTCATGTGATGTCCGAAGCATGAAAATTCACTTGAAAAAGTCTAGAGTTAAAATTTAATTTATTACTAATGTAATAAATCCAAAAAATGGAAAAATTCACTTTATGAATTCCCTGACCCGGAAACTGACCCAAAACACCCCAAGATACCCTTACGAGAAATTTGAAATTTGTGTGTGTGTGTGTGTGTGTATTTTTTAAAAATTACTTTAGAATTTCGTACGGCTAACATTAGCATTGTGTCAGCGTATTGTAGCGATGACGTCATTTATTACGTTAGCTGCGAGTGGAGAGTGCGGCGCGTGTACTGCACGCATTGACACGTGGCGCGACACGGCCCACCCACGTGTCCACCTGTGCCTAGCGCGTGCATCGCACGCACCAGATGTACTGCCCCTTGGGCCGGTACTGTGCGTCGTCGGGCCATAGGAAAAAAATGGTGATTTTTAGCGAGTTTTGGGCCCCTTTTAAGCTTTCGGGCTTGTTTTCACCTCGTTTCTCAAGACTAAACACATGTATACTACTTTCATGCAATAAAAAGTAAAAAAAAACCGAGAAACATAAGATAAATCTTCGAAAACCTTATGAAGAGAAAACTGAAAAATGTTCGTTTTTAACCACCCGATTACGTTATCGCTTTGATACCACGTGTAATACCTAAAGATACCTTAGTTACATATCCTATATTGAACGTGAAAGAGCAAGAAACAAAGAAATGCAGAAAATTCCTGATTTCGATCTCTGTAATTTCAAACGAGCTTTTCGAAGCTGAAACGAACGCGAATCCACTGTCGTCTTCACGGGAACTACTCACCGAGACATGGATAAGGTCTTTCTACAGTTTTTTCGAAACATAAGCTCTCTTAACAGGTCAGAGAATTCTTATGCTTACGATTGATATATGGACAACTGTAGGAGACCTTAACCTTTATATATAACATCCATATTGGGCTTTTCCATCACAAGATTGATACGGGTCCGATCTACACTGATTGAGGTTCATTTTTCATACGGACTTCGACCCATTGATTTAGATAATTTGTTGAACCACTTTATTATCTTTATCTGGATCAAATTACGCAACTTAACGAATAAGTTATTAAAAAAATAAAAAAATATAATTAATAGTTGTCCAACTTTACGAAAAAGGGCAAAATTATCCTAACACTGTTGTCTAAATTTCTCGTATCAAATGACTTTATTTGGCACAATCATATAAATTTTCATTTTTCTTCGATCAATTTGAGTTTATTGCATCAAGTTTTGTTGGGTAGGGACTAAATTCGCAGGAAATGACGTTAATGTTTTTAATTTCATGTAAAGACTCGAGCTTTATTAACCATGACACCTTAAACCTTAATGTCGGAAGATGGCCTTTCATGGTACACATGCATCATTGTTTGGTCCGGAGGTCCGACATACGTCTACGGTCGAACAAGGTAGGCTCGGAGCGTTATTCACGGCGAGTCGAGAAATTGATAAAGGCAAGTAGAAGCAAATGCGCATGGTTATGAAATTTAAGAACAGCGAAGGGCGGCTGGCGAATAAAGGCCAAAAGGGTGTGAGCGAGTGAGTGAGTGAGGGAGTGAGAGATTGTGGGCCAGAGGGGATGGAACTTGGAAGAAGACGGCAAAGTGAATAAGAAAGTTCAAAGTAGACATGGTGGGGTCAGAGAAGAGTATGAAAGAAAAGGAAATGCAAAATAATGGTGGTGGCGGGGTGGTGGAAGTCAGGTGGCGTGGGAGATGGTAATGGTGGTTGGTGCGTGTCATTCTCTTATTGGAATATAATATGCTCCTGTAGGTTTCTTTTCTTGCTTTGTTGACAACTCACACAACAACGACAAGAACAAGAGAGAACCCTTTTTAAATAAAGAAAAAAAGATGAGAGCGTGTTTGCGTTTTATAGGTCGTTTGGTGGAGAATTTCAAGGGAGGAGACATGCCCAGGTTCTTCCCAACAGCCCAAGGCTCTGCTTGTTCTTGACATACTTATCAGATCCCAAAGGTCTCTTCCTTTTTTATTTCTCTCCCTTTCTCTTGTCTGTTTACTCATCTACGTGCAGCCTTAACTCTCTCTTTTTTTTGTCTAATAAACATTTTTTTTCTTACTTTCTCCCTTCCTGTGTTCTGTCTTCTTACTTCCTTAGTTGTTGTTCCTTGTAGTTAGTCCCTGCCTTGTGACATTATGGGAAGTAGAATTCAAGTGGTTTTGCTTCTGTTTGGTGCTTTAGGTTTGCATGTGGGTTGTAACTTCATTTGCTGATGTTCTTGATGAAAGATGGGGAAGTGGGTTCAGGATAAATTGGTTTGCTGTTGGTTTCTTACCTCAATGTGTTGGGTTTTTGTTATTATTCCATAGTTTTTTTTTCAATATTGCTTTTAGTAACTATCCTTCTTCTTGCATTTTACTACGTCTATGCTCACCACCTGTTTTATTTTGGTTTCGTGAGGAGTTTTTCCAGCCTTTTGCTACTTGTTAAGATAATTAAATCTGGATTGTTGCTTTCGGTTCTAATTGTGTTAAGATGCTTTGCACATATTATAAACTGATTCAATCAATGTGTAGGTAACTCAGTGTTCTTCAACTTCACACAAAGTATCTAGATTGCATTCTCTTCCTGAATTGGTTAAGAGCTATAGTCTACTGTTCTGTTTTATAGAAAGTTTTACTAATTTTATCTCTTCTCTTGGGAGTCTCTGGTGTTGTTATACACTCTCATCATTATTAACTTGGAAGTGCTATACACAAAACGACCATAGACTTTTATTCAATCCTACAAAGGAGATTAGCTCGGACATACTAAGATGGGAACCTGAATGTGGTCCTTGCAACCCTTCCAAAACAAGTATTCTTGAGATGTGGGTACACATAACATCGTTATAACTTTATGTGGCATCTGAATCAACTAGTCTCTAAGATGTTTTTCTGTTTCTTAAAATAGTTGGTATACAACTAGAATCTATGTCAGTGCCTTCTATGGTTTCTTTTGTCCGAAATATGAAACCAAGAGTTCCTTCATCTGGTTCTCTGATCGGTTAAAGTTGTCTACTTTGAATGTGTTTCATCGCCATCTGTAATAGTTGCTTCTTCAATTTCTGTAATGGGATGTTCATAGACATTGCAACTGTATTATTTCTTGGCTTTTTGTTGGTAATTAATCTGTAATCTCAACTGCAAGCCAGAAGGAATCCATGGTCATTTGAGGATTTTCATCAAATTGAGGGCGAATAGATATGGCTTTACAAGTTCAGAACTTGCCCAAGAAAAAATTTGGCCAGCCTCACTTTACTGTTAGTCGCCCATCGTGGTGGACCTCCAATAAGCAGCAAACTCTACAGCCTTTGAACAAGAATTTAACTTCTAAAGTGAAGTCTGCAGCCCAAGTAAGTGAAGCAAAGCTTTTACATCTACTTATGACAGACCAGGAATCATCCTCAAGTCTTTCAATTGGTCAATCTTACAATGAATTGGATGCTGTTGGAGGGAATAATTCACAAGACCAGTGCATTTTGTCCAAGTCTGGTATGCTCTTATGGTTGCACACTATTGTCAAAATTTTACTTTCTTTATTTTCTGCATGATGTTTTCTAGTCGCAGATGTTTATCATTGATAATTTAATAGGAAGGAAGATGATAAGCTCAGTGTTTGAGAATATATGCACGATTTTTAGTTTAAATTATCCATAATATCGCTATAGCATAATTAGCATAATTCAAAAATTATGAAAGTATCATATCATACAAGTACAAGAAAGCCATAAATACTTCAGTAAAGTAATTAGAAATATGTAAGTAGTAGAGGAAGAAGTCAAGAATTGGAGTTGTTTCAGAAGGGGTTCGCTGACGATGAGCATTGAATTATTTTAGACTCCCAACAGTTCATGCTAAGCATGGAGGGTATAATTGGTTTTCTACCTATTAATTTTTGGCTGAACATTCCAAACGCTTCTCTTATGGAGCTTTTCTAAAATCAGCTTTTTAGGGTTAAATAAGCCGACCAATCAGCCATTCACCAAACACATTTATTAGCTTTTTAAGATGGTCAAAATAGCTAACTTGTGTCAATCAACCAAAAAATAGCTGATAAGCTGTTACCAAATGAGCCCTCATTCTATTAAATAGAATTTCGGTACAACCCATTTTGTGCATTAATTTCTACTGTACAACTAATTAGCCTTACATACAGCTACTGGATTAATTGCTAATATTTTGTTCTAAGCATGCATATGTACACAAATTAAGTCTATATACACAACTAATTTTATGACTGATATGCAAACATTGGGCATGGATTCTGCCATAATCCTTTACATAACCTCTGCCATTGATATTCCCCCTCAATTTGACACTGGGTGATCAACAAGCATCGATTTGTCAACAAGGAAGTTATGTTAATGTTTGGAAAGAGCCTTAGTAAACACATCAGCAGTCTGGAAATCAGTGGTAATATATGCAAGAGAAATGATATGAGCATCATATGCTTCGTGAATAGAATGGTAGTCCACTTCAATGTGTTTGGTATGCTCATGAAACGTTGGATTAGCTACAATTTGAATAGCGCTAGTGTTATCTGCATGGAGTGGAGTAGGATCAAGTTGAGGAAACTCAAGCTCTCCTAACAATCCACAAGTCCTCCATTGAGTCTGAATATAGAGCTATGTCAATCTTGCTTCTTGCTTTTCCAAGAAATAAGAGAGGTTCCAAGAAACATGCACCAACCAGTAATAAAACGTCTAGTATTAGAACAACCATCCCAATCAACATCACTGTATATAACCAGGTGAATGGGAGTGTCCACAGGAAAAAATAGACCCCGAGCTGAGTTGCCTTTTAAATAGTGAATAATGCATCGAATAGCTGCCAGGTGGAGATGTCAAGATGTTGTATAAATTGACTAAATTGTTGATCGACAAAGGAAATATCAAGCCGAGTAATGGTCAGATAATTTAGACTTCCCAGTTCCCACAAGTTGTCTATATAAAGAAGGGTCAGAGAGAAACTCACCCTCATCATGATGATACTTAACATTTTCCTCTAAGGGAGTATCCACTGAACGACCATCTTGTAGACCAGCCAAAGCAATTAAGTCCTTAATATATTTATGTTGGTGTAAGAAAATACCAGTTGAAGTAGAGTGCACCTCAAGACCCAAAAAAATACTGCAAAGTACCTAAATCTTTCATATGAAAAGAATCTTGAAGGTGCACTTGAAGCTTAGAAATCAATTCAGAATAAGTCCCAGTAATAACAATATCATCAACATAGACAAGAAGCAGGACAATGCCTTTAAAGGTCTTGTAAAGAAACAAAGAGGAATCATATTAACTTTGTACGAATGAGAAATTGATAAGTGTAGATCGGAACTTATCAAACGAAGCACGTGGCATCTGTCTGAAGCCATAGAGTGACTCCTTTAGCTTACAAACATCAGATGAAGGTGTAGAAAATAAACCTGATGGTGGAGTCATATAAATTTCTTCTTTAGGATCCCCGTGTAGAAAAACATTCTTAACATTCATTTGTTGCAATGACCAACTTTTAGATGCAGCAATAGCTAGAAGAAGTCATACTTTTGTCATCTTTTCCATAGGTGCAAATGTCTCTTCGAAATTTACTCCATATTCTTGTTGGTAGCCGAGTGCCACCAACCTTGCTTTATATTTATCAAGTGACCCATCAGTCAGACCGTAGCTTGATGGAATATACCCATTTACAACCAATGGGCTTAACTTCACTAGGACATGGAACAATGTCCCAAGTATGTTTCTCCTGGAGAGCCTGAAGTTCTTCTTGCATAGCTTTCACCCAACATGCATGTTTAACTGCTTGAGAATAAGTAGGAACAACATTATCAACTAAAGTAGCAGAGTAGCCATACCTATCAGGAGGTTTAATGGTACGAGAAGATCTGCGGAGAACCATTGGAGTAGGCGTTGGATCAAGGTCGGGAAGGTTTTGTGATGATGATGATGATGGAGGAGGGGGCCGTCGTTGTTGATAGACAATGCTAGGTTGCAACCGCTGAGGTGGTGGAGAGATATCATCAAAGTGAGGAAGGAGCACCGTGTTAGAAGAGGAAACATGTTGTTGAAAACAGTACTCATGCTTCAAGAAAATTACATTTCTAGAATGATCAGCAACACCCTCATAACACAAAAATCCCTTATGAGTAGTGCTATAACCCATGAAAGCACATCGAACTGATTGTGCTGTAAGCTTGTGGCGCTCATGTGGTGGCAAGTGAACAAAACAAACGCAACCAAATGTGTGTAGCATGTGATAATCAGGATATACACCAAACAAACGATAATAAGGATAATCAAAACTCAATTGTTGAGAAGGTGGACAATTAATCAGATATACTGTAGTTGGCAAAGCTTCAACCCAAAATTTAGACGACATTGAAGATTGTAAAAGCAATGTTCAAACCATATTCAACAAGTGATGATTTTCCATTCAACAATCCCATTCTGTTATACCCCAGGGGTATAAGGACAAGTTCGCTGAGATACAATTCCTTTTTGTTGTAAGAATTCTTGAAAATCATGTGACACATATTCTCTACCATTAGCAGATTGTAAAATCTTAATGCAGGTGGAAAATTGTGTCTCAATATATGCCACAAGTTTTGAAAACAGTAAACACCTCAGCTTTGGTACGCAAAAAATGTACCCATTTGAAACGGCTTTAGTCATCAATAAATGTCACAAAATGTTTCTATTGCGCATGTGAAATGATAGGAGAAATTCCCCAAACATCATTGTACAATCTCAAAACAGGCATTAGCACAACCACTAGAATTCGGAAAAGGTAGGGTTTTACTCTTCCCTAATTTACAGATAGAACAATCAAGAGACAATACACGAGAACACTGGTCTTTGTTACCAAGAAAACCACGCTTCATTAAATTAAGACAAAATTACACTATTAAGATGGCCCAATCGTCTATGCTAGACTTTAGCCTTATTTTCAACAGCCATAGAAGATAAAGATAAAGTTCTAGGAATAGCAAATTGAAATGGAAACAATCTGCCCACTTTAGGCCCCTTCGCGATCACCTTCCTCGACACTTAATCATGCACAAGACAACCACCACGAGAAAAATGGACATCACAGTTATTCTCCACTAGCTGACCAACAGAGATTAAACTAGTAGACAACTTAGGAGAGACAAAAATATGTCTAAAAGAGGGTCCAATATCTCCAATGGCTATAATTGGAATATTACTACCATTGGCAATCTCAATATTTTGATTACTAGTATACCGTCACAAGTTTTGTAATGAATCAGGTAAACCAGTCATATGATTAGATGCCCCAAATCAACAAACCTAGTAGAAGATAAAGTCTTACCTTGTCTTTGCAATCCAAGGGCAGAAAATGCTGTGAGAATCATTTGTTGAACCATTTCAGGAGTAACAACAGCTTTGTTGTTAGTATCCTTGGTGCCAGTGGATGTAAAGGTAGAGCCAATACTAGATATTGGAACAGTAGCTTGAAAAGCATGAACTCGCCTATTTTTTGAGCTTGTAGGACAGTCTTTGACAATGTGTCCACTCTGCTTGCAATAATTGCAAAATTTCTTGCCACGATTACGGGCAATATGTCCATACTCCTTGCAATTATAGCACTGCATTGGGACCTTTCCTCTATTTCTCCCTTGTGTGGCATAAGCAACATTGACAGCCTCTGATGTTGCACCAGATGCATTTATAACAGATTGTGTAGCCAATCGTTGTTCTTCACGCAATAGTTCACCCAAACTTACATCCAAAGGGGCAACTTCAAATTCTGGTCTTGGTTTCATTAAGAGCTGATAACGCATACTCTCTTCATGAACCTTTTAAAGATTGGTAAGACCTCCTTGGATACCTTAGATTAGATAAGGCCAGAATATTCGCTCCACATATTAATAAAACCAGAATAATATTGCTCAATAGAAAGATTACCTTGGCCAAAGTTACTTATCTCAATTTCAAGTTGAAATCTTCTGGCAGCATTATCTTGATGATATATGTGCTTCAAATAATCCCACATCTCTTTAGTTGTGCCAAACGAGCGTAAATTGTTCACCATATGAGCCTCAACAGATGCTAAAATCCAAGAGATAATTTGAGCATCCTTTGCCTCCCATTGACTAAGTTCTTTTCTAGATTCAGAAGCAGGAGAAGACCCATCAATATGACCCCAAATCTCCTTCCCTTTCGGAAACATTCTGAACTGAAATTCCCATTGCGCATAATTTTTTCCAATAAATTTGATAGTCAATGCCTCTGAAGACATTATGAAAGGCTACAAAGGCAAAGAGAAAAAAAAAACTCTATGCATGACTAAAACCATAAAGTGGATTAACCCAAAAAAAAAAAATCTCAGAGCGAAGATGTTGATTAGGAAATGATCAACCCAGAAAACCATAAAAAAAATTCACTATAATTCGAAGATGTTGTTATGGCTCTGATAGCATGTCAAGTTTTGAGTAAAATGGTTGAATGCCTTTCTCTTCATATTCATTCTCTTAAATAGAATTTCGGTACAACCTATTTTGTGCATTAATTTCTAATATACAACTAATTAGCCTTACATACAGCTAGTGAATTAATTGCTAATATTCTGTCCTAAGCACGTATATGTACACAAATTAAGTCTACATACACAGCTAATTTTATGACTGATATGCAAACATTGGGCATGGATTCTGCCATAACCTCTGCCATTGACCAAACTTTTAACTCCCATTGGAAGTCATGAGTACCCAATTCACATGCCAAATGCTGTCTTTTATAGATGTTAATGTTTTAAATTGCCCGAATAATGTCCTTTTGTTGTGGATGCCTTTGTGGGCCAGCACTATCGCAGACATATGCATAACACCAGAAATATTAGACAGATTTGAG
>JAOTBA010068714.1:0-11531 GCA_025629845.1 Erythroxylum squamatum | reverse complement strand
GAAAGTTTTTAAAACGGGGTTCAAAGAAAAGTTTATCACAATTCAACCCCCCCTTCTTGTGTATCTTGATATTGTTAGTAAGCATTGTATTAACGTGTGATTCACTTCAAGGGATTCCATCATTCTAACATTGCGGCACCAAAATAAGCAAAAAGACAGCTGCCTTAGAGTGCCTATATAAGGCACTCCCTACTTCAGAAAGAAACACAAAAAAACATAGAGACAACCAGAGCAAATCAAATGCTCTGAAGTTAGGAAAAATTTTCCTAAAGGGTTGGTCAGTGACAAAATAGTGAGGTTAGTATTTTTAGGTTGGAAAATACCTTGTGAGCCACTATTTTGGTTTTTCTATGTATATCTACTGTTTGTAATAGTGGAAGAAATATTCTGAGTTTTGTCCGTAGACGTAGCCCAAAGTTAAGGGTGAACCACGTTAAATATTTTGTGTCCATTTTGCTCATTTTATTTTTCCTTTTCACAAATTACACCCGCTGTGCTCAACACACTTCTAACCAACGGAGAAGGGTTGAAGTAGTTGATTGATCCCTCCTTGTCTCGAAGCTATGACTTAGGTGGCATCTATTGCTTCTATGCGCATTCAACCAGATTGTGCAGGCACCTACGATGATATACAACGACACGAACGATACTGTCATAGACAAAAATGGATAACGGAATGCGTATAGGTTGTTACGATTTTGTCAGAAGGGGTGAGAAGAAAAACATCAGGAGAGAGAGAGATAGAGAAATATAGAATCCATTGATATAGATAGAGAAATAGAAATCATGCGGACAGATTTTTCATGCCGTTTTAGCCGTTAATATTCGGCTTTAATACACACTTTTATTATACGCTAGTCTCTCATCTAGCTTAATAATACTGTACCTTTTATTTAAACGCTAAAATTCGTCTTCCTTCTAACGTCTGTAACTATTTCTATCTTTTTATTATTACGTATCATCTTCTCCGCTCTTCTCTATAACAATCCCTCTCTCCTTAACATATTTGTCCACCAAGTTGATTTCCGGGTAGCATTTCTAGAGATCAAAGAGATATTCCCAAGTCGCGTCAACATTTCCTCCATCTGACCATTACTCTAATAGCTGAGCCCTATTATTCTTTTTTGCAATGCATCTGTCTAGTACCCCCATGGGAATTCGCTTAACAAGGGTGATAAATTCTGGCAAAGCTAATGAGACCCTACTTCGATCCAAATATGCTCTTTTCAACTATGACACGTGTAACACATGGTTTATCAATGAGGTTGCTAGTAGCTCGAGTTTATATGCCACCTTTCCCATTTTTTGCTTCACTCTGTATGGCTTATAATACAGGGGAGACAGCTTCTGATTGTTCCTCCTCTGTAAAGTGTGCTGCCTATTCGGTTGAAGCTTGAGTAACACCATTTCCCCAACTTCAAATTCGTGCTCCAAACGCCTAGCATCCGCATACTGTTTCATTCTGTTTTGAGCTCTCTCTAAATGGAACCTTCGAATCTCCCACTATATATGGCGTGTACACTGGTGGAGGATAGTCGTATAATACCTCAAAGGGTGTGGAATCAATAAATGGATGATAGGTGGTATTATACCACCACTCTGCTAGCAATAAGCACTCACTCCATCGTTAAGAGTTTCACTGTAGAAGCACCTCAGATAAGTCTCTAAAATTTTGTTCACTGCTTCTGTGAGACCGTCGGTTTGAGGATGGTAAGCGGTGGAATATTTGAGTTACACTCCTTGTAATCTAAGTAGCTCCTGCCAGAATTTACTTATGAAAATCAGGTCCTTATTGCTGATATTTGATTCTGGCATCCCGTGTAATTTAAACACGTTCTTAAGAAACAATTTCGCTATTTCACAAGCAACATAAGGGTGTTTTACCGAAATGAAGTGAGAGTACTTAATGAATAGATCAACAACCACAAGAATCATCGATTTTCCTTTAGATATAGGTAGTCCTTCAATAAAATCAAATCTAGCCTCCCTCCAGCTTCCTCCCTCTAGCTTCCCTCTGTAATTTCAATCAGTTGCAGTAGTCCCGATACTCTGAATTGTCATATTGTTTCTTTGGCAATTCATACAATTCTGGACATATTTCCGCACATCTCTTGCCAATCCCTTCCAGAAAAACATTTTTGTATCTTTTTTTTTGTCGCCATCACCCCCTCATAACTACCCATCGCCTCATCATGGCTAATTCCGATTATCTAATGTCTCAACGCTTTATTATCACCAACCACCAAACAACCTTTCCACCTCAAAAGTTCATTTTTCCATTCATACACGCTAGACTTTAGTGTGCCATTTCTCAATTTACTAATTATTTCCTGCATCATTTGATCCTCTTCGCAAATCTTTTTAATCTCATCCAGTAATTCATCATGTAATTGCATTACCAACAGCATCATTATTTCCGCACTCGTGGTTCTTGAAAGTGCATCTGCATCGTTATTCTCCTTACCACTCCGGTACGGCACTTCAAAATCACAGTCAAGTAGTTTTGAAAGTCACGATTGTTGAAATGGAGTTGTCAGTCTTTGCTCTAACAAGTATTTGAGATTCCTATGGTCTGTCCTCACAATGAATGGCTTATAGCTCAAGTAGTGATGCCAATGCCTGATTGCCTTTATTATTTCCAGAAACTCCTTCTCGTAGCTTGACAATCCACAATGCCTTCTTGCTAATGACTTACTGAGGAACGCTATGGCCTTCTTGCTGCAGTACTGCTCCTATCCTTTGTCCACTCGCGTCTGCTTCAATTACAAATGTCTTTGAGAAGTCAGGCAATGCCAACACTGGTGCTGAAGTAATAACTCTTTTTAATTTCCCAAAAGTCGTCTACTCTTCATTCTTCCATTCTCAACTGACCATACGTTCCTTCTTCAATAATTCCGTTAATAGCTTAGCTATCATCCGATATCCTTTAAATGAACCTCCAACAATACCCTGTAATTTTTAGAAATCCTCTAAGATCCTTAATCCCTTTAGGTTCTAGCCACTCTTCGATCGTTTTAACCTTTCGATAATCAGTGGCAACCCCCATCTCTGAAATCGTATAACCTAAGTACTCAATTTGTCTCGCCCCAAACACACACATATTACCTTTTAAGAATAATTGGCTCCTCCTCAATGTCTCCATTGCTGTTGAAATATGTTGAACATGCAGCTGCAATGACAGATTGTATATCAAGATATCGTCGAAGAAGACCATAATAAAATGGAGCATATACGGTTTGAACAGTTCATTCATTAGTCTTTGAAACATCGAAGGAGCATTCGTCAGATCGAATGGCATGACCAGGAGCTCGTAGTGTCATTCATGTGTCCTAAAGGCAGTTTTTGGCACATCTTTCACTACATTCAGATTTGATGATATCCGTAGGGTAAATCCAATTTAGTGAACAAACTAGCCCTATGCAGCTCATCTAACAATTCCTCAATCAGTGGTATCAGAAATTTGTCTTTCACTGTGTGTTTGTTAAACTCTTTGTAATCCACGCACATCCTCCATCAATCACCCTTCTTCTTTTACTAAAACCACTGGCGATGCATACGGCCTGTAACTCTGTCAAATAAAACCTTGTCTCATAAGATCCCGAACTTATTGTTCGATTATATCTTTCTGTACCCCTGAGTATCTATACGGTCGGACATTAATCTCGTACCTTAAAAACTTCCGCATGCCACGACAGAATAATGTTAATCTCATCGAATGTGCTCCGTTGATCTGATGTCATTCTCATTTGTTGTAGCTGGAAATCAATCGGTGTTGATAGTTGTATCATGACTAATTGACCCCCTGTTGCTCAATATAGATGTTTCTGGAATTCCTTGTTAGATTGATCTTAGATCTTCCTTTCAGGTTTCCGCTTAACGTAACCAAACCTCCCGCCCACTTGAACGTCATCGTTCGGTCCCTGAAGTTGTATCAACCTCATTCAATCGGCTCAACCATTGCACCCCCAATATGATGTCGCATCCACCTAATACTAATACCAATGCGTCCATGGTAAACTGCACTCCTTGCATCGTCCACGTGAACCCTTTACAATACTGATGACATTTTAGTTGTAATCCTCCCCCTACAGTGATGAAAATGGGCTCCATCTCTTGAAGCTCATATCCTCCTTTCCTTATGACTGAAGTGTCCACAAAATTATAGGTGCTCCCATTGTCAATCAATATATGTATCTTCCTTCTTTGGTGCACTCCAACCACCCTCATCTGCTTAAATTCGGTGTTCCTCGATAATCCCAACATAGCCTGCATAGAACCATCGGATTATCTTCTTCTTCTAAACTCCCCTCAGGTTCTTCCTCTTCCGTTTTAGGTGAGTTTTTTCCATTGTCATCATCTCCAATAATTGAATAAAACTATAATTATCTCTTCTTACACTGATGGCCAATGCTATATTTTTCATCACACCAGAAACAAAGGCCCTTTTCCCTTTTCTTATCGAAATCCTTGCTACTGAAATGCTTATGGGGTTTAAAAGTTCTTACCGATGATGATGATCGTAACGTCGACATTGGTGTAGGCAGTATTTCATCAGATGGTGACCTCCGAATGGCATTCGTCGACTATGAACCACGTGAGTTTAAATTGAAACTGCTAGTATCATTCGCTCCTTTCATCATTGTATCATGTTTAAACGTCGTGTTTCCCATGGACCTCAAGATTGCCTCCTGCTTCCTAGCTAGCGTATAAGCTTGATGCAAGGAATAGGGCTCATGTAATTTCACTGTCACTCCGATCTCTAGTTTAAGTCCTTTAATGAAAAACCCCACCAAATATTCTTCAGATAACATCAATATGTTGGAATGGTGAACGAATTGGGCACAATAGTCTAGAACTGTTCCCTGTTGTTTTAACTCCTTAAAATCACCTAACGGATCATCAAATATTTCTGCATCGAACCATTGCTTCAAAGCCTTGGTGAACTCCTCCCATTCCACTACTTCTGTCTTGTTACGATTTCTAACATACAAACGATACCATTCCTGAGCTCGCTCATCCATGTGTAAGATTGTCACACTCACCTTTGTCTTCTCAGGAGTCTGATCCAATAAGAAAAACTGCTCACATTGGTATAGCCATAGTTTAACGTTCTCACCATCAAATGGTGGAAACTCAATACTGCTCATTCTTGTAGGTGTTACGTTCCCGTCTCGCTCTTGCCTTACTGGACTATTCTGCGGTGTGGGTTCGGTCATTCCGATCTCTCCTACTTGTTTTTGAAAATTATACAAGAGTAAAGCTCTTAGTTTCGTCATCTCTTTTTCCACCTTTTTTGTTCTATTTTGAATATCTGAAAACATCCTCTCACTCTGATCTTGTGACTCCAAGAACATCCTCTCTATCACACTCTTCAAGCTTTCTTCCACTCTTTGTAACTCGGTGCCTCTAGTGCTTTCAGCCATCGTTGCTCTTTACAGGGTCGACTTCTCTGATACCAATTGTTGTAGATAAAAAATGGATAACGAATGTGTATAGGTTGTTACGATTTTGTCAGAAGGGGTGAGAAGAAAAACATCAGGAGAGAGAGAGAAACGTAGAATCTATTGATATAGAAAGAGAAATAGAAATCATGCGTACAGATTTTTCATGCCGTTTTAGCCGTTAGTATTCAGCTTTAATACACACTCTTATTATACGCTAGTCTCTCGTCCAACTTAATAACACTGGACCTTTTATTTAAACACTACACTTCCTCTTCCTTCTAACGTCTGTAACTATTTCTGTCTTTGTATTATTACGTATCATCTTCTCCACTCTTCTCTGTAACAGAGACTTGTGGGGTTAATACTAGTGAGAAGGGATCTTCTGTCCTGATTCCAATTCTAAAGGTGATGTTGCTATACGAGTTGGTCCGATGCTGGTGGGCTGTCCCCTCGGTTAAAATATGGGCAAGCCTCTTCTTTCATAATGATGGAATATTGTTCAGCTCTGCCTAAAAATAGACAGTTTTCGGCTTCAAGTTTGGCGGGGGATGGATTGTCTTTACCAATTAGGCATGGAAACAGATCAGCTCCCCTAAGGACAGTAAGTAGCAAACCAAAATTTTATAAATTAAGGCGGAGCATGAGTGCGCATGGTGGGCTTGTTCCCACGCGTAGCCGGATTGATCCCTACTAGGCTTGAAGTTTTACGAAAGAGTGTTGTTCAAGTGTGCAGTTCCAAGGGATACAGAACTCTCTACCATGTAATGATTTTATCTTTATGAAAAATCGAAGGGGGTTAATTATTTCGCAAACTATCCACAAATTTCTTTGGCACCAATAAAATATAAAACAAACTAAACTGAAATAATAAAAATACCAGAAATTTGGTAACGCAGTTCGGCATACCTTGCCTATGTCTGCGAGGCCCTCACCTAGCTTAATAACTTTCACGAAAGTATAATACATTTACCCAAGGCTTTACTGAGCCGACACCACTCAACCCTTGATACTATCCCTCAACCTCACTTCCCGTGAAAGAATTCACACCCAATAACAAGACCGACTCGTGTTAACCTGAACAGAGGATTTTCTCAATCAACCCAATAGTACGACCACCTCGTACTAACCTCGTTAGAGGATTTATCTAATTACTTTCACTCAAAACAATAATAAATAAAAATAGTTCAAGTATTTAATCAACTTAAAATTAAATAACACAAATACTTGAGACAAAGAAGACTTCCCTATGAACTTGTCTTCTCAAAATAACCCAGCTGAAACTCTTCACGATAGCCAATTCTTTCTTCATAAAACAAATCACTACAACCACGACTCATCCAAAAGAAACACAGAATCACTTCAGTTTTCTCATCATGAGAATAACACCTGCGACATCAAAACATATGCAGACCAACCCTTGCGCACAAATTAATTTCACCATGGCTCACAAATCAACTCCATAATCACTACATCTGACGCATTACACCTTCACTGCTTCTCCGTAACTTTGCAATCTGCGCAGGCCAATTACACCAAAACACACTCACTATAAATCTAACACCAGATGCGTTATACTCTCAATCCCATTGTCTGCACAACCATCAGTATTTTCTGTTTTATATCACGTGGCTTTGACTACTTCAAATAACAAGGTACGCAATCTCCCAAATATGTTTTTCAAAGACAAATATATCACCTATAAGAGAATTGCACAGCCTCTTAAACTTACCACATGACCAACGCAACTTAAAAGATACACCCACCAGCTCTTTTGTCGCAAACCATCTTCTAGGTTTTTTTCAAATTAAATTCTAGTATTCAAGTCCACCTTGAAATCAAACAAGTGGCAATCTAAAAGTAACGTGGACTCAACTCAAGAACAAAAAGGCTGCAGATGGAATATTAGGTTTTCATCCTTATCACATATGAATCTTATACTCCTTTTTCAAATCAAATAGAAATCCACGCAGCCCATTATCTAATTGGACTTCTAATAAAACAAATCCACCTCTTATATGTCCAATTTAAAATGCCAAAATCAAACAAAGAATATATCAAATATATTCTAACAGAAGACATGCTCAATCCTGGTCAGTTGAAAAATTCATCCACATATCTGCTGCTTTTTGCCCTGCTAAAGCCTCATCCACATATCTGCTGCTTTTTGCCCTGCTAAAGCCGCCTACGTATTTTCTTTTCTGCCCAAAGACCTACCTACGTTGCTCCTCCTCTACAAGAAAAACGTCTTTCTTGAAGAAGGAAAACCTCCGCTGCCTTTGTTGCTTCCTTTTTTAAAAAGTTGTCTCCCTCCAGAGTCTTCCCCGCCCCGGGCCTTCCAATGGGCTCCTTTGTGAGCTGGACTAAACCGCCTGAGGGTTGGGTGAAGGTTAATTCGGACGGTGCCGTCAAGGCTCGGTCCCTCTAGATCTACACTGGCGGGTTAATTCGTGATTGTCATGGGACCTGGTGTGGGGGGTTCCAACAGAGACTAGGCAGGGGTTCGCCACTCGAGGCGGAGCTCTGGGGAGTGTTTGCAGGACTCACTTTGGCTTGGGAGAAGGGCTATCGCCGGGTTATTGCTGAGTTTGACTCCCTTGAGGTGATTAATATCCTTTCTGATCCTAACATTGCACTTACGGGGGTTTCTTTCTTGGTGACAGGTATCCGGGAGCTTCTCCGTCGATCGTGGGAGATTCTTTTCCAGCATGTCTACCGCGAGGGGAACCAGTGTGTGGACCGTCTGGCCAATCTTGCAGTTGCCCTTCGAGCGGGTCTTTATACCCTTCAGGGGCCGCCGTCGTGCCTCCAGGAGCTTCTCCGCAGCGATGCGGAAGGCGTTTTGTATTCTCGTGTTTGATTGTGTTTCTCGTTTGTTACCAAAAAAAAAAGTCGTCTCCCTTTTTTCCAAAAGACACGTCTCTATCTTATTATCTAAATTAGTTTTTGGTCCACTGTACTGTTCACTCTCTTAAAACCAACGCACATTCACCCCAGCCAACGACTGCGTTTTGCAGCTGGGTTGCTTCTTCATCTGCTGCTGCGTCATTTTCTCTTCTTCTTCTACTGCTGTGTTGTCGTTTTCTCTCCTGTTATTTCTGCTGGCTTTTTGCTTCTCTTTTATTTTCCTGGCTGATGCATTTGCTTACGTTTCGGACTGCTCCTATCTGCTGAAACGTTTTGGTATATTCTGCTGTGTACTCTGCATTTTGCACCTCCTAGCTGCTACTGTTACGTCTGTGTTTTCTCTTCTGCTGAGTCGTTTTGTTTCTGTGTGGGCTGTTGGTGTTTTTTTTTCCTTCTGTTACTACGTCATTTCTCATCCGCTGCGTCATCTTGGCTGTGCTGCGTTTTGTTCTTGTGGTGTCTTTTTCTTTCTACAGGGCGTTTCTTCTTCTGCTACTGTCGTTTCATTATTTCTTCTTTGGTCTGCCGCGTAATTTTCTTCTGTTTGGCTCCTCAGCGTTGCTGTCGTTTTTGTCCCTCTTGTGTTGCCGTTTTCACTCTGCTCTTTTCTAGTTTTCTTTTTGCATTGTACGTCGCAAGATTTCAGCTAATCACTCATGGCTGTCATGTCTTTGTGGCTTCTTAAATTACTTGTGTAATTTTTCTCCAATTTAACTAATTTTAGCTTCTTTTCTTCAAAACGATTCTACATTTCCTAACATTCAAAAACAATATAAAAATACCATAATCAAGACAATCTCTATCCATATACTCAAAAAATATCCCAAATTGATATTTAAGTTAATAACCTATCACTTAGAAAAGCCTCACTCTGTACCATCTTCCCTGCACCATGAGAGCCTAGTAAAGCATTTACAAGAATACATCAACTTCCATAGTTGTCTTTGATAAAGTGAATAAATTAGAAGGGAAGCATATTATTTGCTATTCTGCTTTTTTTATAACTAAGACAACCTAACTCTGATACCATTTTATTGGAACAAGGATATTGACAAAGAATTTGGAAGAGTGGAGTGGAAGAAGACTTAGAGGGCAAAAAAGCTTTCTATCAACCTCTTATTATTTTTTGACTTAGCTTACAATGTAAAATCTATCCCCTATTCATAGGAGTAATGGGAGAGCTCTAGAAACTTTTTTTCAGTCCAAGCTTCCAAAGAAATTATGGGGAGAAGTAATTCTCACAGCTACTACAAGAGTCTTGCAAAATCTAACACATCATGAAAAACTTCTTGGAAAAACACCTCACTACTCACACATGAAAGTCTTTGGCTCACTCTGTTTTGCTTCCACACTTCACAATCACAGACAAAAATTTGACGTTAGAGCAAGGAAATGTGTTTTTATTGGATAGCCGGTTGGCATTAAAAGATACAAAGTTTATGATCTATATAATCATCAAATATTTGTCTCAAGAGATGTTGTTTTTCATGAACATGTTTTTCCTTTTGATCCAAATTTTTCATCGGACATCAAACTCAATAATTATTCTCATCCTCTTTCTAATACTGATTTGTATGACTTTTCATCAAACACATCACATTTACATAGCAATGACAACAATGAAACTGCAAATGCATCAAGATCTGTTTGTGATCCTATCACTTCATGCCCCGCATCACCCCTACAAGAAACATCTTCTTCATCTATTCAATCACCTCATCTTCAACCACTCAATCAACCCACCAGTTCTCCATAACCTACTAGACGTTTAATAAGGCAACCTAAAATTCCCAAATATCTTGACATATATCAACATAATCTTAAGAGGAATTCCTCATTAACCACTCAACACCCCGTCTCTATTTTTCTCACAACCTCTAACCTTTCAAAGAACCACAATTGTTTTTTATATGCGCTTAAAACCTTGCAGGAACCCACCCACTATCATGAGGCTGTGTATGTGGAGCATTAGAGAAGAGCAATGGATGAAGAGTTACATGCTTTAGAAGAAAATGACACTTAGGATGTTGTATGTCTTCCACCTGGACAGAACATTGTTGGTTGCAAATGGTGCATAAGACAAAGTTAAACTCAGACAGAACAATTCAATGATTTAAGGCAAGACTTGTAGCAAAAGGTTTTAATAAAAAAAGTAGTTTTGATTACAACAAAACTTTCAATCTAGTTGTTAAACAAACTATCGTACGACTATTCTTCACTCTAGTTGCAAAAAATGGTTGGAATTTGTAGTGACTTGACATCAACAATGCGTTCTTAAATGGTGAATTACTTGAAGATGTGCATATGGAATTACCTTAGGGCTGTGAAGTGAAGGGAGAGAAGCAAGGAGCAACTGATCGTATAGTATGCAAACTCCAAAAATCACTTTACAGACTCAAGCAGGCACCTAGATGGTGGAACTCTAAATTCACTGAAGCTCTCCTTGAGTTTGGTTTCTTTCAATCCAGGTCAGATTACTCCCTATTCACTAAATTGTCTTCATCTCATGGTTTGGTATCATTATTAGTTTATGTAGATGATATTCTAATTGGATGCAAAATGCAAGAAGGAATTAATAGAGTACTCAATTTCATGAGTACAAAGTTCAAATTCAAAAACTTAGGACAACCTAAGTTCTTCCTTGGAGTTGAAATAGCAAGATAAAAAAGGGATAGTTTTGTGTCAAAGGAAATATATCTTAGATCTTTTGGAACAATGCAGACTGTTAGGTGCAAAAACAAGTTCAATACCTATTGAACCGAGTCATGGATTGAGACAAATGGAAAAGGATTTCTTGGATGATCTAACAACCTACAGAAAGCTTGTCGAAAAATTGATATACCTCACCTTTACAAGACCTAACCTTAATTATTCAGTTCATATCATGTCCCAATTCATGAGAAAACCGCCCAAGATACATTGGCAAGTGGCTTTGAAAGTGGTTAGATACTTGAAAGGAGCACCAAGACAGGGAATTGTCCTAAATGCTTAAGGAAATACACTGTTAGAATGCTTCATAGATAATGATTGGTGATCGTGGCTTTGTCGTTCGATTAAGAAATCGACCTTGGAAACCGGTCAAAATAAATATTTCCAAGATTGCAGTAAGCTGAACCTCGGGTCGTCTCTCTCGATGGAACCACTGGAAATTGATCCTAAAACTAGCCTAAGTCGAATGATGCA
>JAOTBA010068565.1:0-11542 GCA_025629845.1 Erythroxylum squamatum | reverse complement strand
ACACATGAATTTCAACATAACAATTACGGATTATATCGAAATTCTAGCAATGGGTTTGAAATTAACGATTCAATGAAGCATTAAAATCATCAAATCACAATACCCAAAGGGTTCATATACAAATAACCGAATAATAACGAAAATCTGATTATCCATACACACAACCTAAATCAATTAACATCGAATAACACAATCAATTCCTAGTGAGAGAAAGAAACAACAAAATAATAATAAAATTACTTAAACCGGGTCATCGGCGTCGATGTCGCCTCCAAACCGGTGTCGGGACGTCTAGCTCTTCATGGGCCTTTCCTGAAAAATTTGCTTCAGCCTCCATCTTAATGCCTACCCAAAAATCCCTTAATTTTTGTCACTGCTACAGCTCCTTTCAACAGCCTCCATTATTTTGCGCTACCTTGCTTGATTCTCCGCCTACTGTGCTTGTTTTATGTCCTTCTTCCGCCCCTATAGCTGATTGATTCCATAGATAAATGTCTCAACCCCTTAAATCCTCTCTGCTACTTTTCCCTGGGATGTTGCATTTTGCTCCTTGTTTTAAAATCCCTTATGCCTCTCCTCTGCGTTTTCACGCAGTGTCTCTGCGCTGTGTGACGCTGCGTCTTGGATGCAGCGTCGTTGTGTTCACGCTAAACGCATACATCTGCGTTGCGTTCATACGTTCAGCGTAAACGCATATGCTGCTGTGTTGCCTCACTGCTTTGCTTCTGCGTTTTGTTCATGTGGCAGTGTGTTTTGGCTGATTTTTTTTTCTGTTGCTTTCCTTTAAGATTTTCTTCTTCTTGCTTCAGGAAAACAACTAAAATTGATGTTCAGTAAATAACCCAAATGCACTACTTTTGACTCACTTTAATTTTTTTGCTTCCAAATTGTACCTAAAATCACATATGAATTAAAGTGAGTATATTAAGCATTTTTGTACCATTAATTGCTAAGTGCAAATAATTAAAAATATTAACAATTAAACACATATCAATTTTCTCCACACTTAGCTTTTGTCTGTCCTCGGGCAAAACATCAAAATTAAGCTCAAAGACCCAAAACATTTACTCAATTCCCATATTTTCTAAGAATATACAATCACAAGCAAAGATGAGTGACTTTCAAAAATCATAGCAAGATGTCAACATTCCAAGCTTTTACTCATGATTAATCAACATTCAATATCTTCAAAAATTGAGCAATCTAATGGTAGACTCGGAAAATGTGTTTAACTAAAATATATCAAAGGGTACACTTAACACCATTCATGATCATGACAATCCACAACTTTTCATATCATTTCATTTCTCCACCATTAACTTTTCCAAGGTTGTAATGTAGGCAAAGGTGAGATGAGATATATTTGGGTTAAGTAGCATAAAAGTCATCAAAGCTAGTGAAACAAAAGTAACACTCAACCAAAAAACTGGGTACTGTTAGTTACGACGAATGCAACATTTACATTTCACAACCCCACTAAGCTCTCATACAAAAACCAGATGAAGCCTATACCACTCCGAAGGAATCACTCATACAATTTATCCCAATGAAATCACAAGAGTGAACCTTTCAAGCCAACCTCTACTTCATACTCAACATACTCAAATAACTCACCCATTACAACTCTAGGAAGATGCATGAATCATAAACAACTTTTCAATACATATGCAATTCTTCCTTGATACATTTATTTTAAACAATTTTTTCTCTTTTTTTTCTCTCTCTTTATTTTTTTCATTTTCTTTTCTTTTTTCTATTTTTCTTTTTCTTTTTTTTCTTTTTTTCCTTGTAAAAATTAAAATAAACTACATCAATATTGGAATTTCAATGATAAGACATAAAATAACATCCCAACATTATAACCAACCCTCACATATGTACACCCCCACACTTAGAATTTTGTACATCCACAAACTCAACAATCACAAATGTTTCACTAGCTTTATGACTTGGGTATGACATTTGGTTAAGTTTAAAAGAATAAATTGTGGTTTATACAAAAGAAAGGCTAAAGCTCAAAAGGGTTTATTAAGGGAAAAATCATGTCAATAGGGTAGGTCAAACTAATTCACAACTCATATAAGTCATGTACCCATCAAACTTTCCAATACATTATAATCACATAAACACATTAGAATGGTTTGGATAGGTCCGTAACAGAATGTACTAACACAATTCCATAAAATGGTCTTGTGTAGCTGTGAACAGAACGTACTATCGCAATCCCACATAATGGTTTTACATAGCCGTGAACCTAGGAGAGTTTGTGAAGGAGCTCCATACCACTAGCAGGTAGGCGGGAGAAGCCTTTAGTCGAAGTGCACTGGACATACAGAACGGACCACACCAAACCCACATCATCATGCATTTCACAACTTGTAAACGTATTGCCCAAAATGGCACATTTCCAATACATGATTTTTCATAAACATGAAACATTTCAAAACCATTTTCCGTAACCATTTCACAATTCATCATCAAAATTCATACACCAAACATGTAGCAATTTCTCAAATCATCCAAAAGTAATAAATGTAACATTTATGAAGCAATTGAAATCATTTCACTTTCTTAATTTAAAAGAAAACATTAGTGGCCCATTGACTCTATTATAAACATGAAACCCACCTTGAATTCCTTGCTTAATGCTTGTTCAAAGGTGTCTCTCCTCTTGCTCCTCTTGTCTTTCTTAATTCCCTTTATCAATGACAAAAATTCCCATTCAATAAGAATTCAAATTGCAGAACCCAAAGAAATATATGCATAAAATTGATTGATCCTAGAAAGCTTACACCCATGCTTTTTGAAATAAAACCCTTCCAAAAATTCCAAAAGATTAAAAAATGGGCTTACTTTGATTCTTCACCAAATAAAGAGATATTTGGTTCTAATGGAAGCTCTACTCTTCCTCTTCCTTTTTCTCTTCTTGAACAACCTCAAAATCTCTCTTGAAGGCTAAGAAAAATTGAAACCCTAGCTCAACTCTCTTCTTTTCTCTCAAACCACCAAAACTCTCTTCCTCTCTCCTTGTTTTCGTATTTTCTCTTCTTCCTTCTTCTCACTCACGTTTTTCCCTTCTTAAAATACAAGACCACATTTTTTTTCTACCACTTCTACCCTTAATGAGCATAAAATGTCCATTTTGCCCTTTCTTATAAGCTTATGGTCTTTCATCCTTAAGTGTCTTGCCAAAAAAAACCTTGAACATTCTTATAACCTTAATACTTTAATTCCATTAACCCATGCAATAAATCCTACAAACTTTTACATAATAATTAAGTACTCCAAGTAAAATAATCTACTAAGACCTAATAATTAATTTAAATCATGCTTATTCATTAAGAAAAAAATTCGGGGATCAATAGGAAGAACACAAATAAAATTTGTTCCATTAATTATATGGATGGGAGACTTTTTATAGATCAAGATAGCATTATAGATGAGGTAGTCAAATTCTATAAAGGGCTTTTAGGTTCAAGCTATGGCTCTTCATCATTTTTAGACACTCTTCAATCTATTATCGTTAACAAAGTTCCATTTGAATTTTTAGGGGCGCTTATGAAACCAATCCTAGATGAGAAAATTAATGCATCAACACTCTCTAAATGGGATGAAGGCCATAGGGCCTTAATAGCTATTTCTATTAGAAAAACTATTTGTGACGGGTTATATGGTTAAAGATGCAATTCATAAGTTATTTAATAAAGGGGTGATCCTGAAGGAATTTAACAAAAATTTTCTCTACTTAATTCCCGAAACTTCAAATCTTTTTCCTTTAAAAACTTTAAACTTGTAAAAACTTCATCTATAAAATTATTGCTAAGACCTTGGCAAACAGGTTGAAGGGAGTGATTAAAATAGTTGCCAGGGAAAATTAGAATGCATTCATGGAGGACAGGAGCATTAGGGATAATATACTAATTGTTTATGAACTTCTAAAACGCTATACTAGGATGAATTATCCCCTTAACTGTGCTATTAAGATACATTTTAATAAAGCCTTTGATTGTGTTAATTGTCCTTCATTTTCTAGTTTTTAAGGCTTTTGATTTTCCTGATATCTACACCAACTAGATCAATGGCATCCTTTATAAGAGATTATTAAAGGGGGAAGAGGAATTAAACAGAGGGACCCATTGTCCCCTTATTTGTTCATTCTTTATATGGAAGTCTTATCCCAATTGCTCAGGCATAATGATGCGTGCCAAATGCACTAAAAAATAAAACCTGACTCTACATAATTAAATTTATAGCAGTAGTGAGTAGGGATTGTATCAAAAAGGAATGTACTTGTAGCTTTTGAAATGAAAAGAATTGATGTTTATGATATAAAGGGGGATTGGTTGAATGCAATTAAGAAAATAAAGCAAAATTGAATAAATGAAAGTAAATCAAATTAAGCATTTAAATATTGATAAAATTGATTAATGTGTTACACAAAAATAAACATACTTCATTGTTTTGTTATTTTTATGGCTCTCTTAGAAACTATTAATCGTAGGTTAACAATAATCTCTGTTAACCTCAGTTTCCCTTAGGTCGTGTTTGATCAAAATAAGTTCTTTGACTAAATTTATCTATTAAACAACATAGAATAAGCTCTCTAGAGTTAGTAGGACAGTCGCATTACAAACTAGGAAAACAAAATAATCTAGGAAATAACCATACAAGCTCTGATCATTTAACCTGTCTTATGTTATCCCTAATGATTCATCATCCTTAGTTTAACAAAAATGAATTTAAAATACAACTATTTCGTATTGTATTCCATATTTTGGAAATGGGTTCATACATAAACAATCTATTAAAAATGAGAATATTAATCATTCGTATATGAATAACCAAAACATTAAGCTAAGAATAACATAAATAATTTCTAAATAGAGAGAGTAAACAATATATAATGAAGAGATGTTCAGATGTGATCTTTGGTTTCGATTTCCCATACGAACTATAACGAAGAAGACTAACCCTCTATAGATCTCAAAAAAGTGATTATTCTACGTCCTTTTATATTCTAAACGTGATTCATGCCTTTTTTAGCTACGCACGTGTCTATTTATATGAAAAACTAGGCTTCAGTGAAGATGCACGACTGAAAGTAACATTTTTTTTAGAGATGTATGTTTAAATGCACGACCGTGCATCTAGCCGTTCATGTCCAAAAGATGCTACTTTCGAAATTGTGCACGTTCGTGTAAGTGGATACACAGTCATGCATCTTGTAGATAATGCTGAATACTTCATTTTTTTGCATTTTCTTGTCCCATCTTTACTCTAATCCATCTTCTTCTTGTTCCACAAAGAAAAATGAGTTTAAACATCTAGAGGATGGCTCAAGGAATGTGCTTTTAACTCATTTTAACTCTTTTGCTTCCAACTTGTACCTAAAATCACATGTGAACTAAAATGAGTATCTTAAGCATTTCATAATATTTGTCGCCTAGTATTAAGGAGTGAATATATAAGCAATCAAGCACACATCAAGTTCCCCTAGACTTAGCTTTTGATGATCCTAGGGCAAAACAACAAAATCAAAGTCACAAACTAAAACACTTCCATATTTTCCATATTTCCTAAGAATTAATAGTCATAAGAAAAGAAGAATAACTTTCAAAACCATAGCAAGAACTTAACATTAAATGCCTCTACTTATGATTAATCAATAACCATTCCCTTCATAAACTGAGCAATCTATAGGTAGAATTTGACAAAATATGTTTAAGAATAACATAGAACTATAGGTACACTCAAACACCATTCATAATCAAGACATTCCACGACTTTGCATATAATTTCATTTCTCTACTACCTAGATTCACATGCATAATCATGAATCAAAGGAATTTTCTAAGGTTGTGATATGTGCAAAAGCTAAGGTAAGATGTATTTGGGTAATGTAACACAAAAGTTATCAAAGCCAGTGAAGCAAAAAAAATACTCAATGTAACAACAAGTGCAAAAGCTAACATTCACTCAAAACTAGGTACCATCAACTATAATGAATACATAAAACTATGTTTCACCACTCAGATTCAAGCCTTCACACTATAAACCACATGAAGCATAAGGAATTAGAAGGAATCACTGACAATAATTGATGATAAACTTTACATTGTAACCATAAGGAGTGATCCTTCAAGACAACATCTCTATCATTCACATCATAATCAAACCACCCTTTCATACAACTTTAGGAAGAAAGACTAATTATGAATAACTTTGCAACAAAAATGAATTTCCTCCTTGATAATTTAATTTAAACATAGTTTTCTTTCTTTTCTCTTTTTTTCTTTATTTTTTTACATAAAAATTGAAAGAAGCTATATCAATAATGGAATTCAATAATAAGAGATAAAATGACAATCCAATAATTAACCAACCTGCACATGTGCACACCCCCACACTTATGCTCTTGTTCATCCACAAACATCAATAATCATAATGTTCCACTAGCTTTCAGGCTTAAGGAGGACATTTAGTTAGGTTTAAGGCATGTAATATGGTTAGCACAAAAAGAAAAGACAAATAAAGTTTAAAGGGGTTTTTCAAAAGGAAAAATCATATCGATAGGTAGGTTATTTGACTAATGTAACTTGTGAAACAAAGAAGCCTATATCATTTTCATGTTAACACATGTGATAAAAATGTAGTCTCAAACTTAAAATCAAAGCAAAGTTAGAATGTACATGTCACGAAGGTCACACATAAACAAAAGATAATGAGACTAATATGGATGTGTCAATCTATAAAGGCTCAAAATCTCACTCGCTTGTGTCTACCTACTAGTCACTACTCTTCTAAAGATAATGTATATTGATCATTAATAAGAGTAAAAGTACATGCTAAAGTTGCCATAAAATTTTCTAGTCAATTCACTCTCTAATTATTACTATATATTCCTAGAAGTAGCAGAAAAAGAGAAATTGTTTGTTTGTTTGATTGATTTTTAAAAATGCATAAGTAGAAAACAATCTTAAAACATGCATAAAAACTAAGGTACCCACCTTACCATTTAAAACTTACATTATCCCTAATGTAACATCAAATGTAAGAAATAACGCATTTAGCATAAATGAAAAATGCGAGAATGAACATGAAAAGGAACAAAGTTCCTTGGGTTGCCTCCCAAGCAGCACCTTTGTTTCATGTCGTTAGCTTGGCTTAGTGTTTTCTCTTTACGAAACAAAATTTTGATCTTCAGGGAGCAAAACTTTTGTGTTTTCCACTTGGACTTCTTTAGGGTTTAAGTCGATGACCACTTGCATGCCATTTCTTCCCTGTTTTTAAACTCTTAATCTTTATTGCATCATAGGAAAGACATTACTAATCACAAAAGGATTTACCCAATAAGGACGACATTTATATAGAAATAGTTTATATTTAGTGTAGTAAAGAAGCGCTTTTTGACTAATGATAAAGCTTTTCGTTAAAACATTAAAAGCTTCCATCTTCTCTTTCATTGAAACTACTTCTTGTTTATTTGTATGCTTCCGCTTACAATCTTCTTATACTAATCACATTAATTGCAAAAATATAATGGTCATTTTAGGGATGCTTATTAAATTAAAAAATATTAAATTGAGTAACTTCCCCATCAAGTTCCATTATGAGGGTAAACTCACAAACATCTATCCTAGTTTGGGTCATGTTAAGAAACTGTCTCCCTATTAAATAGGTATTGGGTTATAGGAAGTTTCATCATTTATGTTAATCACATAAAAATCAATAGGAAACATTAGTTCATTTACCAGCACCAGAACATCCTTAATCACCATATTTGAGTAAGCGTTAGTATGATCAACCAATTGTAAAATAACATTAGTTTATTTTAATAACCTTAAATTTAAAGAAGCATACATGGAATGAGGCATAACATTAATCGATGCTTCTAAATCTAACATGGCCTGTTTAATCGTAGTGTTACCAATTTTGCAAGGAATAGTAAAAATGTCTGGGTCTTTACATTTATGAGGGTATTTTCTTTTTTAAAACTACTTTCACTCATCCTAATCATTTCATTACCTCCTAGCTTCTACTCTTTTCGTACACAATTCCTTAAGAAATTTCGCATACCTTGGAACTTGGTTGATCGCATCAGATAATGGGATATTCACCTCAACCTTCTGAAAGGTCTCCCAAATCTCCTCATCCTTATCCTCCTTCTTTGACTTTACTAAACTCCTAGGGAAGGGTGGAGGATTAGTCTTTACAACAATTGGGAATTCAGCAATTACCTTTGAGCTAGAAGGCATATTCCTTTCTTCTTTAAGCTCCTTCTCGATTTCTTCTTCACTGACCATTCTTTGTGTAATTCTTTTTGGATCCTTAAGCTTCCTACCACTCCTTAAAGTGATTACACTAACATTCTTCATATTTAACTCGGGTTGTGATGTTCTCCTCTTTAGGCTTCTAAACGACTGATAGCCCCTACCATCTAGCTCATTTAGTTCTCCAAATTATGAATGCTAGAATACATCTCTTGAAATTTAGATTTGGTATCCTACTGAAACTGTTGCACATCCTGTTGAAATTGAAAAGTGTTAGTTGCAAGAGACTTAACTATATCTTGTAAAGATGTATCTGAATTGGAAGAATAGGCTTGTGGCCTTGTTTGGAATTGTTATGCTCTTTGTGGCCTATTTTGGAAGTAATTCTACTGCCTATTCCCTTTATAACTTAGGTTGGGATGATCCCTCCAACTTGGGTTATAAGAAAATCGTCTCCTGCAGAATTGACATATTCCATACTTTCCTCTTGTAAGGTTGGGCACCCATTAGTCGAGTGGCTTGTATTTGCATATATTCCATATTCCTTTACTTGTGCCTGTCCAAGTGCAATTTTTCTAACAAAAGAACTTAGCTCATCTAAACGATGTTCAATGGATGAAGTACCTACCTCATTTACATGAAAAACATCATTATGAGTGCCAAATTGTTAAGTATTGCCAGCTATGCACTCAATTAAAATCCTAGCCTCTATAGGAGTCTTCTCACACAATGCCCCATCACTTGCTACATCGACCAAACTCCTTTACATAGGTAACAATCCTTTGTCGAAGTTTTGGATGACAAGTTGCTCTGAAATGTTATGGTGAGGACAACTTGCACACAACTTATTGAAGCGTTCCCAATACTCGTAAAGGGACTCTCCTTTGTGTTACTTTATTCTGCATATCTTTTTTCTTATGTCGGGTGTCTTTAATGCTAGAAAATATTTATGCAAAAATAACCTCTTTATTTCAATCCACTTATTAACGCTCTCTGCAAGCAAATCAACTAGTCGGTCCTTTAGTTCATCTTTTAATGAGAATGGCAAAGCCCTTAACACGATATGCTCGTCTGTCAACCCTTGGGATTTCATACTCAGACATACCAAATTAATTTCTTTAAGATGTTTGTGTGCATCCTCATCTGCAAGTCCATGAAAGTTTACAATAAATGGATTAATCTAGAATTAAGTTAGAAAGTGACTTGTTTGGCAAAATTAGGAAAAGTGATGTGTGATGGTCTTTGAGTTAATGTTCTTAAATTAGCCAATGTTTCTTTAAATTCAAGCCCTTATTGTACTTTTGGAGTTGTTCTGGTTTCCCTTCGCAACCTTTTTAGTGTCCTTTCAATCTTCAAATCAAATTGTAGAGGTTCGTTATAAGAAGATATAGTTACTACCATACACCAAAACTAGCAAATGTGAAAAGATTAAGAAATAATTGAAAAAATGATTATAAACAAACAAATATACAAAAAACCAATTGAAATCAAAAGCAAAAACTAAAGCAACAAAATCCCTAATAACAGTACTAAAATTCTTGATGCATGTCGAATACACCAAAAAATAAAACCTAACTCTGGACAACTAAATTTATAGCAATGGTGAGTAGGGATCATATCCATATAGAATGTACGTGTAGCTTTTGTAATGAAAAGAATTGATGTTTAGGATATAAGGGGGTTTGGTTGGATGTAATTAATAAAATAAAGTAAAAATAAATCAATGAAAGTAAATTAAATCAAATAACTGAAGATTGATAAAATTGATGAATGCATTTAGAATTGGATTCTCGGTTTAGTTTCAGCCTACACACAAATAAACATACTTCATTGTCTTCTTGTTTTCATGCCTTTCTTAAAAACTATTAATCGTAGGTTAACAATAATCTCTATTAACCTCAATTTTCCCTTAGTTTGTGTTTAATCAAAATAAGTTCTTTGACTAAACCTAGCTATCAAACAACATAGAATAAGCTCTCTAAATTTAGTAGGATAGTCACATTACAAACTAGGAAAATAGATTAATCTAGGCAACAACCATATAAGCTTGGATGATTTAAGTTATGTTATGCTATCCCTAATGATTCATCACCATCATTATACCACAAATGAATTGAAAACACAACTGTTACGTATTGTGTTCCATATTATGGCAATGGGTTTATACATAAATAATCTATTGAGAACAAGAATATTAATCCTTCATACATGAATTCACAAAACATTAAGCTAATAATATGGAACATAATGAAAAGATGTTAAGATGTATATTTGGCTCCGATTTCCCTTAAGAACTAGAAGGAAGAAGACTAACCCTCTATAGATCAAAAAAAAGTTAGTGTTTTGCCTCCTTTCGTATTCCAAAAACAATTTATGCTTTCTTTGGCCACTCTCATGTCTATTTATATGAAAAACTAGGTTTTTGTGAAGATGCGCAGTCATGCATCCAACTGTGCATCTCTAAAAATGCTACATTTGAAATTATGCACGGTCGTGCAAGTGGATACACAACCCTGCATCTTGTAGTTCATATTGAATCTTTTATTTTCTTGCATTTTCTCATCCCGTCTTCACTCTAATCCATCTCCTTCTTATTCCATGAGGACAAATGAGTTTGAACATTTAGAGGATGGCTCAAAGAATGTACCTTTAACTCATTTTTAGCTCTTGTGCTTCCAACTTGTACCGAAAACCAAATGTGAACTAAAATGAGTGTCTTAAGCATTTCATAATATTAACCGCTAAGTATTAAGTGGTGAATATATAAACAATCAAGCACATTTCACATAATGTCTCTAATAACAGTAATTTCAAATTCCATTCCAGATGTAGAAAAGCATCTCTTACTCACCTTTGTTTTGTAGATAACTTGGTTGTATTCTCTAAAGCTCATCTATAATCTGTTAAAAATTTGATGGAAACTCTCAAGCTATTTACTTTTCAAGTCTTAAAGTGAATCTTAATAAAAGTCAATTTATCTTATCTTCATATGCGGAATTTCTATGACTAATATTTCCAACCTAACTAGAATGAACAAGAAAAACCCTCCATTGCAATATCTAGGCCTTTTTATTATAACCAAAAGGTTAACATTTAATGAATGCCTTCCTTTAATTGAGATAGTGTTGGACCCTGAACTTTTCTTGGAAGATTGAAATAATGGTAAGTTATTCATGTGCAAAGAAAAAGAAAAAATCTTGAATTTGAAATGATATTTTGAGGTTAATGCATGAAATGAGTGTTTTTGTGTATGTATGTATTGTGGGTAACAT
>JAOTBA010068554.1:0-11543 GCA_025629845.1 Erythroxylum squamatum | reverse complement strand
CATGAATCAGGAGTCAACAAATGCATAATTACTAAAGAAAACAGGCCTAATTTATAGTATAAATTTGGTTCGATCATTATTACTTCAATTAAAAATCCAAATCTGATTCAACCTTTAATTAACTCATTCCACATCAAACTAGGTTCATTTTACACCTTAATCAAGTCCAATTAAACCATTATTAAGTACCTTAACCTTATATAGTTCAACAACTGTCTAAAACCAACATTTTCTCCTTCCTAAGTACTTCCCACGACTATGGGAATAAGCCTTATAAATCCTACGATCATGGGATGAGTGAACCGAAGGTTTTCTCACCCACAACCTTCATTTTGTTTCCAAAACTTGACTTATTCTTTTCCATTTGACATACCTTCACCAATGTCCATCAATTTCACTTCAATTCTACCTTATTCATGATTCGATACCTCATCAAATTCATGTCCAAACCAATTCAAAAATCATTCATAAGGTAGCTCACAATACATAATCTTTCATGCATAAAAATCCAAAATAAATGCTAGCAGCAACTATCATGTTCCAGTCCTCAATTCATCATCAATTTAATACATATTTTATCCATTTCAAACATCACATAATTCATAACACAACATGCTATCAAGTTTAGAATTCCCTTACCTTCTTAACTTCAAAGAACAACTCCAATGAAGCAAGCCAACTAGTCTTCCAATCAACCATACATAGCTCCTAAACCAAGGTGCAAATTTCAGCACCAACAAAACAATAACACAGAAAATAGCAAAACTTACTCCTTGATGTAGTAACTTACAAAGATTCCAAGTGAAGATGATCTAAAATCAAGAAAAAATCTAGAAGTTGAGAGGAAGGAAGAGTTTTGGTAGTGAATAAGTAAGGAGAAGGAAGAGTTACAACGAAAACTAGCCAATGCTTAAGGTCATGCCATATGTAAGATGACTCATCTTGCTCTAAGGACACTTGTTACACAAGGACATAAGCCACATGTCCTCTCCTTAGCTAGCACACATGTTCTTCTATGAGGCCGCCAAATGTCATAATTTAATTAGGCCACTTGTCACTCAACCATTGTTGCCAAATGTTAATGCATCAACTATGCCAAATGTCACTAACTTATAGGTTTAGTCATTTCAATTTTCATGTACCAACTTATCTTGACACGTGATAATTTTCCTAGTCCAAATGTACATTTTAATACCTCATTTCTCTAATGATATCAATTAATTCCAAATCACTAAGTATGGTCCATTAAACCAAAATTCAAGTCATATGCAATTCTCAATCATATCACAATTTTAAACACCTATCATACATGTACTATCATCAATATGTAACATTCCAACTAGGGTACAATTTGGGGCCTTACAATATTATTCCATCATTTGGGAGGAGATTTTATAATGGAATGGAATGGAATGGGATGGAAGAGGAGGGTTTCATATTACATCTCATTCCATCCTATATAGTAAAATGAGAAGCCTCAGATTTGGGGGGGTTTTGGATGGAATGTAAGATGATAAACAACTTTTCATTACATTACATTATAAACCCTTCTTCCAATCAACATTTCACTATATTACATTATGAACCCTTCTATACCTCCCAAACAATAATTTTTTAATATTACATCCATTCACATTCCATTCCATTAAAAACCTTACTTCCAACCGAACATAACCTTAATATTGAGTCATGGTCTTATTCTCAGGGTGTCTGACATTGGTTTAGGTTTTAAATCCTAATGGTCATTCCTAATTTTCTTTTTATAGATCAATTAGGAGCAAAACCCTACACTTCGAGACACTAGGTTTAGCGTGAAGGAGTGCATTCTACCTGTGAGTTAATATTCATGGCTATGAATATACATTAGAACATATTCATCATGGAAATCATCATCATTATCATATGCATGCATCACATTCATTCAAATGGATTGACACATGTATACGTATTTTGTTACGCAATGTTGTGCTTGTTTTGATATGTGATGATGTGGAGGATTGTTATAGTATGAGTTACCTAGTGGGTGTCACTAGGCTGTGCACATAGTGAGTCATTATTCAGGTATAAATATGGGTCTATTGATTGAGATATGACGCGGTTGGGGCGGTTCGGTCAAGCTTGCTCTTGGATGCCAACCAATATATGGTACATGAAAGGTAGCATGATTGTGATGGTTCGATCGAGCTTGCTCTTGGACAGTAATCATGTCGTAGTGAGGTTGTGGCAGTTCTGTTGAGTATGGCTCTCGGACGACAATCCACTACATTGGACCAAGTGACCCGTGTGGAATAAGAGAGTCCCTATGGCTATAATATGTGGGTAAGAGGTATGTTATAGGGTTCAATCGTTAGTTCTCCACTATTAATTATGATTGTGATATTTTTGTGACATGATATTGTTATGAAAAATGTATTCATGTTTATGAACAAAATCATTTTGTTATGAAATTGAATTTATGGATATAATACATTATAAATATATATGTATCATTTGAAATCCTTAAGAATGCATAAAATAACCATAGTATTAATTCACTCAGTGAGGTTTGACTCCCTTTAACTATATTCCAGGATCTTTTTTTCAGATCTCTTTTAACAGCGTACTTCGTCGGTCTTCTTCCTCTCTGATGATTTGATATATGTTTGTTAGTGACCTTTGACTCTAGAGCCGCATTAGTCTTGTATGTGTTAGATTTTTCCTTGTATTAACTATCTCAATGTTGTGGCAAATTGACTATTGTATATTGTTAGAACTATTTAATTATTACAATTATGAGTTTGATTATTTTGAAATTTTATCTTTATTATCGATATAGGGATTTGACAATATTTTAGACTTGCTAAGAGTCCAGTAAGCCTTGAGTTTACTATCTTTTTAGCACCGGTCACGGTCCAAAATCGGGGTTATGACAAAGTTGGCATTAGAGCTCAGTTTTAAATTTGAATTGATAGGTTGATCAGAATTGAGTCAAAATTCTCTTTAAACTATTGCAACATTAGGATCATGTTTTTAAATTGTTGTCTTTACTTCCATCCTTTTATAGTACTGTTACGCCTTTTATTGTATCTAAAGACTTTCTTATTCTTTGATCATAAGGAAGATAAGAACTTCAACAAAAACTTGCGAGGTCGAAGGAGCAGCGGATAGAGAATTGGTTCTTGAAGAGGTTATGGCTCCATCGCCACCCAGGCAGGCAAGGCACATGGGTAGGCCTAGAGCCACTACTCGACAACTAGATTTTCAAGCTCAGGGTGAGCCAACAACGCAGGGTGTAGATATCATTACTTTAGCAGCAGGTATTGCGGGGTTAAAAAATATTATAGTTGCTCTGAATCAGACCATCCCTTTAATGCAACAGATAGCTCAAAATAGAGGCCACGGTATGACAGATGTAGAAGTTGTCTTGCATTATACCAGGATTGGTATGATTACTTTTGATGGTACAGGGGACACATTGGGCTTCCTCAATGGTTTCGAGTCTCGGACTATAATGGCCTATACAAATTCACAAAGGATTCACATTGTTGAATTATTAATTCAGGCGGTTGCATTGGATTGGTTTATCCAAGCTATTTAGCCAATCATAAAGTACCTTGTCTTGGGAGGAGTTTAAACAGAGATCTATAAGACGATTTTGTCCACCACCACGGAAAGATGCTTATAGGTGGCAATTGTTACACCTTAGGAGAAGTGATAGGTCAGTTGAGGACTATACTACAAAGTTTTGTTGACTGATGTGATACGCAAAGGATATGATTGATCGAAGATGGATAGTGGGACTTATATTACCAGTTTAGGTCCTGCATATGTAGTACTTCGTCAAAGGGTCAGACTTTGGAAGGTGCCATAGATGAGGCTAGAGAGATGGAGAGGCGAAACATCATATAGGACACCATTCTTGATCCTTACCAGACTAGTGGTTTTGGAGTTGAAAGTTATAGTTCTCCATTGCCAATGCTACAGATAGGTGTAAGTGGGGTGCAATATGGAAAATCTTGACGAGGTCATGGTCTATATGGGCATAAGAATAATAGACATGGTCATAGGGATCCAATAAGATCAACTAGATTTGGACCTAGAGCAGGTAGCAGTACCAGTCACAGTGGGCAAAGCTTTTTGGAAGTAGTTCTCACTCTGGAAGAACTGCTTATCAGAAATGTGGTAGAGTCCGTCAGGTACCTTGTCATATTCCTCTAGGTGCTTGCTTTCGATGTGGTCGGATTGGGCATTTTGCTAGAGAGTGCCCTAATTCTAGATTTCAAAGACAATTTTCTCAAGGCTCCTCCACTAGCATGGTACAACCAATACATCAGGTTTAGCCTCAACATCAGGCGCAGTACCGAAGTGAATCTCATATTGTGGTCCAGCAGGGGTCGTGGATCAAAAGGTAGGTTTGGGGGTAGATTCCATACTAAGGGTAGGTTTGGTAATAGAAATTTTGGGCAGGCTTGGACCTCTTAACAGTCAGGAGGAGGACAAGCTCGGGTGTTCACCCTCACCCCACAAGATGCTCAGACCTCTAATACAGTTATAGCAGGTATTGTATTAGTTTGTTATGCTGATGGTAGACTTTATTTGACCCAGGTGCTACCCATTAGTTTATATCCCTTGTGTTTGTGTCAAGGATTAGTTGGCAAGCAACTAGATTAATAACTCCTTTATCAGTAGCCACCCCTTTGGGTGAATCCTTGAATACAATTATTATTTTCCCTTCTTGTCTGGTGCCGATCGAGGGTAAAGAATTGGTGGCTAATTTAGTATTATTGGATGAGATGGATTTTGATGTAATTTTGGGAATAGATTGGATGTCACAACACTTTGTTACCTTGGATTGTCGAGAGAAGTTGTTGATTTTTAAGATTCTGATGATGTTGAATTTTGGATTAGAGGTGATAAAGAGGAAGTTCCTTAAAAATTTATTTCTGCCATTACTGCTAAAAAGATGCTTTGATGAGGTTGTCAAGAGTATTTGGCCTTAGTGAGGGATACTTTAATAGAGAGAGGTTCAGTTGATGATATCCCAATTGTATGTGAATTTCCTGACGTGTTTCCCAAAGAGTTGCTAGGTTTGCCAGTGGAGAATGAGATTGAATTTTGCATTGATGAAGTGTTGGGTACGACTCCTATCTCGATTCCACTTTATCAAAGGCTCCTGCAGAGTTAAAAGAGCTTAAGGAGCAATTACAAGAATTGTTAAACAGGGGATTTATCAAACCTAGTACTTCTCCATGGGGTGCACCAGTATAATTTGTAAAGAAGAAGAATGGTAGCTTCCGACTGTGTATTGATTACAGGGAATTAAATAAATTGACGTTAAATAATAAGTATCCACTTCCAAGAATTGATAAGTTGTTTGACCAACTTAAGGGGCCAAATGTTTCTCTAACATTGATTTGAGATCTAGTTATCATCAATTAAGGATCAGAGGAGAAGATATTCCAAAAACTACTTTTCGTTTAGGTACAATCATTATGAATTTTTGGTGATGTCCTTTGGGTTAACTAATGCTCCTGGAACCTTTATGAATTTGATGAATAGGGTGTTTAGATATTTTTTGGATAATATTATCATTGTATTCATTTTTGATATTTTGGTATATTTTAAGAGTGAAGCAGAACACGCGGTACATCTGAGAATGGTTTTGCAAACATTGAGGGAGCATCAATTGTGTGCTAGATTTTCTAACTGTGAATTTTGGTTACATCATGTAGTGTTCTTGGGACACATGGTATCTAAAGATGCCATCCAAATGGATCCTAAGAAGATTGAAGTTATCACAGAATGGTGAAGACCTACTATTGTTACTGAGGTTCGGAGTTTATTAGGCTTAGCAAGCTATTATCAGAGATTGTCCAAGATTTCTCTTAAATAACTGCACCTTTGACTAAGTTAACTCAAAAGAATGCTAAATTTGTTTGGCTAGAGGCGTGTGAGGATAGTTTCCAGCAGTTTAAGGACAAGTTAACATCAAGTCCAGTTTTGACCTTACCTTTAGGGTTGGATGGATTTACAATGTATTGTGATGCTTATAGGGTTGGTTTGGGTTGTGTGCTTGTATAGCACGGACGAGTAGTGGCTTATGCCTCCCAAAAACTAAAGAAGTACGAATAGAACTATTCTACTCATGATTTATAAATGGCAACTGTGGTGTTTGCACTTAAGATTTGGAGACATTATCTGTATGATGCGACTTCTGAGATCTATACTGATAATAAAAGTTTGAAATATATTTTCAGCAAAGGGATCTAAACCTAAGACAACAAAGATGAATGGAGTTTTTTAAAGATTATGAATGTTCTATCATGTATCACCTAGGTAAAGCTAAGGTAGTAGTTGATTCTCTAAGTGGAAAATCATCTGGTAGTCTTTCTCAATCAAATCTGTAAGCAGAACCTTAATTAAAGAGTTGCACGAGTTAGTTGACCAAGGATTGCTATGGGAGATATCAAGATTAGGATGTTTGTTAGCATAATTCAAGGTTAGATCAATTTTTTTAGAGAGAGTCAAAGTTGCTCAGTCCAAAGACCCTTAGTTATGTAAAATAGTTTAGGAGATTTAAGAGAATCGAGCTAAGGATTTTATTGTGGATGGTGATGGTACTTTGAGGATGGGTACTAAGGTATATGTACCAAATGTTGATGAACAAAGAGAGGAAATCATGGAGGAGGTACACTTTGCAGCTTATAGCGTTCATCCAGGCTCCACCAACATGTATCATGATCTCAAAGGCACGTACTGGTGGAGTGGAATGAAAATGGATATTGTGGAATTTGTGTCTAGGTGTCTAACATGCCAGCAAGTAAAGATTGAGCACCAAAGACCTTATGGATTATTAAAACAACTCCCTATTCCTGAGTGAAAATGGGATATGATTACTATAGATTTTGTGACTGGATTGCCCCATACTAATACTAGATATAATGCTATATGGGTTATTGTGGATAGATTAACAAAGTCTGCACATTTCTTACCTATCAAAAAGACTTATTCTACTAATGAGTTGGTCAGGCTATATGTCAATACCATTGTGTAACAGCCCGTCCCCATACTAAGGGTTAGAATCCTAAAATCCGAAATATGTGAGATCAAAGAGAGATTTTTAAAAAATGCATTTTCATGCTCATGCATATTGTTAGCATACACGCACACGAATTTGATTTTTGCACACATTAAAATGACTGTACATGCATTCATTGACATTTCAGGGATAATTGACTTAAATATGTGAAAGGTGATTTTACTGAGAATTGTGGTTTATGTGTACTGAAAAATTTAATTGGAAAGTGTGATTAGTGATTTTGAATTTTTGGTGAATTTTTGGAATAAATTTCGAAAATGTTGAATATGATTAGACTAGAAAAAATGTCACTTGGCGAGTAAATTAGTGGAAGGAAATAGAAATAAGAAATAAATGATATTGGAGAATTGTTAAAAATGAATTTTAGAAATTATTGAGAAAATGACTTTGAAAATTTGGAGATGATTTTAGAATTTGTGAGCAAATGATATTGGAGATTGGGAGACATTTGGAGTAAGATTTAGAGATGATTTAACTAATTAAATGAGAAACTAGTTAAAGTCTTAAGAATTGGGCAAGTGTCCAAATCCTAAGCCCACATTTCTTTTAACTTTGAAAGACAAAGACATTGTTTGTCTTGTCTTAAAATATCTTCTTGGTGGCTTTCTTCTTGAAGCTTCTTCTTCTTCTTCGAATTTTTGAATCACCGAATCTTCACTGAAGAAAAACCTTGCTTTCCTCTACCTATTGCTACCCAAGAAAAACTGAACCCCCTGCCAATCTCTAAAATGGTGTACGTAATTTTTGCATGGAGTTAGGGCTTTAAGATAGTTGAAGCTTTTGGAGTTTTCAACAAGTAAGTAGTGAATAAATTTGTTAGAGTTGTGGATTTTGAAATAAATTCATGAATTTACTGTTAGTTGCATGGATCATGGCATTTACGTATATATGTTTATGAACACTGTGTTGATGGGTGAAAAATTTGTTCATAGTGTTAATTTAGTTTTTGATGGATTATTAGTGATCAGGTGTTGTGGAAATGGTTTTTGGAGTTGAAATAGCAATGAAATGATGTATAGGATTAGTGTAGAAAACTAGATATAAAAAAGTGAAACATGCTCTGTTCTTCACTGTGTATGTATGAAAATATATAAGTGTATACATAAGTTGATGAATTCTTTAGAGATGATCAAGAAAATGGTTTTTGAGTTGAAGAAGAGTTGTTAAATGATGGTCTGAGATGGGAATGAGAGTTTAAATGGAAGTTGAGAAGAAACATGGAGATTGAGAATGAAAGTTGGAAATGCAGAAAGTTAACAAAGCATGAATAGGTTAAATATGAAATTTTGGGTTTTGATGATTTTTGATTTAAACTTATATATTTTGGAATAGTATGAATTTATGGTGAATGAGTTGATTGAAATGGAGTATAAAAACTAGAAATAAAAATTGAAGTGTTGGATTTGAAAAAATGGAAGTAATCCGGAAATTTTCTGAGAATGAATAGAAAGAGAGAGTTGAATTTTTGATCTGAATTTCAGTGAATTTACTGTACTGATCTAGTTAGATTTTGACAAAATTTTCTGTACGAAAGTTGTATATCTTTTTTTAGCTTTCCATTGATATAAAGTTTGCAAATTTTGGAGTTCTAGATCAAAAGTTATGAAGGTCTGAAGTTGAGATGTCAGTGGAGAAGAAGAAGTGGAGTTGCACCGTCGGGTGAGATTCAAAATGGATTTGCACCGTCATGCATAAGTATGGCAGTGACTTTTGAGCATAGTGAAAATGCACCGTCATGCATAAGCACGATCGTGACTTTGGTGATAAATGGGAAAATGCACCGTCTTGCATAAGCACGATCGTGCATTTGAGGTTTTCCCTTTTCTGAACAGTCCTGCTTTTTTACCATAACTTCTTCTCTAGACCTCCAAATGAATTGATTCTTCAACCATTGGATTCTTAAGACATTATTCTACCTCTCCACAAAATTTGGTAGCATTCTGAATTGATTTGAAAAAGATGGATTGAACAAAAGTGAGAGAATCTGTTGGAATGGTATGAACTGGAGTTGTTTTACTAAACGTACTTTGGTGTTTTGATTATATCTGGATCTGTAGGATTCCAAATGAGATGATTTTTTATTTGGAGTAAACTAGAGAAATAGGGCTACAAATCATATGAAAAAGTAAAATTGTGATTCAGTCTCTAAGATGTTCTAATTCTGAATGGAATTGTGCATAGTACACTGTTTTTGAATATGAACAACACGAAATTTTTTTAGGCATATTGTCTGAATTACTGAACCAAATTGAGTGATTTTTGTGTCAATAGAAACATAAGATATTGAGGAACCCTTTCCTAGAAGAGACTAAGACCAAATTACATCATTTTCACCTTCTAACTGAATGTGAACAGTAGACCTGAAGGTCTGGAATTTTGGAAATTTTATAAGAAGAAATGAGAGTTTTGATAATGTGTGATCATGTAATGATTGGAATAACATTAATGAGTGAATTATTGGTATTAAAGTACCAAAGAAATGTGTTTAATGGAGATGAAGTGGTCCACATGATTAAAGTTGTGATTCAAAAAGAGAAGTAAAGTGTATCTAGTGAAAATGAATGAGAAATAAGTTATTATGAAAGCAATTGATGCGAAAAAAATTGATAATGCGATAAAGTGTGAAATTTGAAAATATACCCGGGATTGTCATGAACATGCATCATACATATTCCATATACACACATGTGCAAAATTGAATGCTTATAATTGTGCAAAATTATTAATGTGTGTGTGCAATGTGTGTATTGCATAAATGGGTTGTGCAGGTTAAAAGCCCGCATTAAGGCGTTTCCAGAATTTGGAAGCAAATGCTAATCTGGAGCGTGCTGTGAGTAGAACGAAATGGTCTCATTTCATTATTTGTTCTGTTTTGAATTTTTGTATTGATTGACTATGGAATGACTATAGGAATGTGATTGATTGTGTTGGTTTGCGGACAGAAGTTCCAATGATTGTGATGCTTGATTGAGATGTTGAATTGTTGGTTGTATGTGAATGAGATGAACTAAGTGTACATAATTGATTGTTAAATGTGTTCTGAAGGTGCATTTGCATGTAAGTGACAATGTGATTCTCAACTTTAATGTTGAATGCCGGACTAAGGTCCGATGATATAGGAATGTGATTGAATGGGAACATGCAAATATGATTGATGTATTCCATTTCATGAATGCATGAAATATAATGGCAGTTGTGACCGGAGTAGCCACCGATCAAAGCTTAAAGCTCAAAGTGTGAAATGAGCCTTGAGCTTAGAAAGTGATTAAGAGCCTAAGGCTCACTATAAAAAATGAGCCCTATCCCTATTGGATATGGGACAGTTAGTAATGAGCCCGGTATCCAATGGATACGAGACAGTTTAGGGACTCGGTCACAACAAAGTAACAAATAGAAAGTGAGTCTCATGTGCACTGCATATGCATAATATGAATGATTAAAGTATATTGAATGTGAAATATGAAATGTTGTGAATGTGAATTATATGTTGTGTGACTGGGTGAGCCATCGATGATGGTCACTCACTGAGTTCGCAAAACTAACACAAAATTTGCAAATATTTTCAGGATCAGAAGAATACCCCGTTAGACAATGGGAGTATACCTACTACATACAAGTGAAAGATTGAGGTCGGGATCAGTTCGCGTCTGCATTGTATTTCTTTATTTTCATACTGAATTGTATTTCCCGCAAACTTTGTATTAAGGAGTGTATTCTGAAATCATTGTACAATGTCTATGTGAATGTAATCATGTTGTATTGACATTATGATTGTGAGTGTTTTATTTCTGGAATGGGCCTTAGTGATCAACGAAATTATGATGAATTGTAAACTGTTTATGAAATAAAGCGCGCTCGAATTGATTACGGATTTCCGCTTACTGTGTTGTGGTTTCAAATAAAATTATACTGAGTTTTAACTGATTAAGTGCTCTAGCATACCACCCTCGCAGGGCACGGACTCAGATATCACTTATGATGTCGGGTACGTGTCTTGTAGGAGTGGGGTGTTCCATATGTGGTATCAGAGCTCAAAATTACTATCTTATATGGGCATTTTTGAAATATGTGTCAAGTTGTATGCATTTTAGTCATGTCATAGCAGACAGCGGCAACTGATCCCCAGTATGAGTCACACGCATAAGCATTTGTTGAGAGTTTGAGCGGATTAAAAAAAATAGCAAAGGGAATGATAATCGGTCAGAATATGAGAAAAAGAAAGTTTGTGGATATCTAGAAAGGAGAAATAGTATATGGTTAGATAAGATAGATAGAGACTCACTGCTTTGGTATTGGTGGATGTATTATTGAATATAATGTCAATATTGTATTTTGGTTGTATGTCCTCAAATGTGATATAGATGTGAATACACAGTCATGGATTGTTTAAGGAAAATAGGGATATAAGCATAATGATGAGATTAAAGTATACAAACAGAATAGAATGAGAAAACAAACAAATATA
>JAOTBA010068504.1:0-10195 GCA_025629845.1 Erythroxylum squamatum | reverse complement strand
ACCCCCCCCCCCCCCCCCCCCCCAACAGTACTCCAAGTTTTTTTATTGAAGAAACCATTTAAGCCATCAGGGCCTGGAGCTTTGGAGCCATTCATGTCAAACACCACTCTCTCTATTTCTTGGTCTGTAACAGGCCTAATTAATAAGGAAACCATATGTTTAGGAATTCTTGTTGTGACAAACTTTCTAAGATCATCTCCTATATCAGGAGGGGAAGCTACTGAGCCTAGAAGGTTCTTGTAAAAGTTAATTGCTTCCTTAGCTATTCCTTTTTATCTAACCATAACCTCTCAAGCTTTAGTTTTAATAGAGGTGATTCTGTTTACATTCTTCCTAGCTTGCACTAAGTTAAAGAAGAATTTAGTACATCTGTCCCCATCCTTTAGCCAGTTAACTCTGGATTTCTGCTTCAATAGTGAGCTTTGGTTATGCACCAGTTGCAAATATTCCTTTAGAGCTTCCTTTTCAGCAGAGGCTAAAGAAACATCTGTAGGATTATCCGCCAATGAAATCTAAATAGTTAACAATTTTTCTCTAGCCTTATCAATTTCTTTCGAGAGATTTTGTCCTCTTTTTGAATTAAGGGATTTCAGTTCTTGTTTGATAGACTTAAGCTTTTGGAGGCAAATGAATTGTTTTGCCCCAAAGCAATCATACTCCATACCCTTCAATATTGCCTCATGAAAACCCTACATATTTACCAAGAAATTGTTAAATCTGTAAGGATGAAGGATTCTGACAGAGTTGAACAAGTTGTCAATCCTTATAGGAGTATGGTTAGAAATACCAGGGTCTAGGAATTTTGCCAATCTACATTTACCATAGCCCTATCCAACTTTTTCCTGATATGCCAAATTGAACTTTGTTTGTTAGACCAAGTGAATCTATGACCTTCAAATTTTATATCTATCAGTTCCACCTCCTACATACAATCATACATATCTGAAGAATAATTGTGTAAGTTACAATTACCTTCTGCTTCAGATCTGAAAATTGTGGTGTTAAAGTCACCACACACTAACCATGGAGAATTTATCGAGGCTTTAATCTTCTTATAGAATTCCAGAGTTCAGTCCTTTGAAATCCAAGGTTAAAACCACAAACAAAAGTAGCTAAAACACTAGAGTTTTCCATTTTGAAGTAAATATTAGTGTAAATAAACTGCTGATTTTTTTCGAGAACATTCACCTCCAAGGAATCACCATCATAAGCAATAATAATCCTACCATAGGCATGGCTTTGGTGGTTTGATAAAAACTGTCATTTCCTTCCCAAACAACATAGCTTGTTCATATTTGTTTCCCTAATTTTAGTTTCCAAATACATAAAACCTGAGGCTTCTCCTTCAGGACAAAATCCCTTATCGCATTAAGCTTAGAAGGGTTATTTATATTGGAGTTATATAAATATAGTGCCCTAAAAAGCAAGTGTATTTACATGTAACTTAATTTTCTTCCAGTTACAGTTTGTAATGTTATTAATGAAACAAAAGAGTTTGGTTTTATTTGTGTGAGTATTATATATATCTAGTCAAAAGGTACTAAGATTCTTTTGTAAGTAATATACATATACATATAGATGTATGGAAAACATGTATATTATAAGAATCTAAATAAATGGATTCACAGTTGAATAATCAAGTTAGTCACTTGATTATGGTTTAGACTGTAGTGTTGCGATTTATCTCCATGTAAGTAAAGGAGTTTACTTCAAGGAAATGATGAGTTTCATATCATGATAGTAGTTGACTATCGATAATGGCACTATTAAATGAATCTGAAATCAATTATGTTTTAAAGAATAAAGTGAGTTGTTACTTTAATCTTAAAACATAAACTTAAGCATTCATTTATTATGGACCACAATCTTGATGAGAGGTGAACTCATATGTGTTTCATTATATTTTTTGCTATGATCATAATGGATTTTTACGAAGTATCAATCCAGTGTATGCACGTTGGAATTATTAATTGAAACATGTATTAGGGAACATTTACTTAAATAAAGAGTTTATAGTGATATTATCACTTCTAAATGTTTTATGGAGATTCGTGATTAAATTGGCGCCAGTAGTTTGATGGACTAGCTACCCATCAAGTCTTACTACCAAGATGAGATCTTGTGTGTTAATCACCATATAGAGTAAAATGGGAGATCTAGAAGGAAAAATCAACATAAGGGTAAAACGGTAATTTACCCTTTATTGTGCGGATGGCTATAATATGGTTCATATTAGAGTTTGCAATTGAACATCCTATTTGAAACATGTGTTCTCATAATATTTAGTAATTGGAGCTTGAATTATATAAGTCTAATTAGATTCCCTATTTGGCTTCTAGGAAGGTTATCAAGTAAAGTAAGAAATATAAATAGAGGTTTTAATGCCTATCATTGAATGTTGGGCTTAGACTAATTAATTGTTAATTAGAAGCCTAAATGAACATTTAGAAATGGGCTAAGCTTTGGTTTAATTTGATTACTTAGATTAATTAAATTAAAACAAAGTTATTAACGATAAATGGAGTTAGAATTTTAGTTTTAATGGTGGTTTGCTACATTTAAGATGGTTTTTTTATCATGCTTTATCATCATTAAATGGAGTAATAACCTTATCATTAAATGGTTTAATGGTGATCTTTTAATGATAGCATGTAACCTATTAGCATCATTGGATTAAAGAAGAAAGAGGTGCATTTGATGGACCATCTTCCTTTTTTCATCACAAAACCGAAATTGATGTCTCATTTAGGTTAACAGTCTTTTCATATAGCCATCTTAAAGACAAATGAGATGAGTCTCATTTATTGGCTTCTTTATGATTGATTAAAGAATAAAGTGATGCATTTCATGCGAATCTCTTTTTTCTTTTGATGTTAACTGAAATTGAGAAGAAGTGAGAAGGTGTTCTTGTACTTTTGACTCTCTCTCTCCTATCTTGCATGGTATAGCTGAAAATTGAATTAGAGGTGTCTCATCTTTGGCTTCCTTCTTCTAAGGCAAAATCTCTTCATTTTTTCTTCTCCTTTCCCACCAAAGGATCTTGTTAACCAAGTTGTCCAAGAAGAACAAGTGGTAGATCGGATTGGTCGAGGATATAATATCGAGAAGAGGAAACAATAACAAGAAGAAGAGGATACATCACTTAGGAGAGGGTATATTGTCGAGGATAGGATAACGCAGCGAAGAGTTAAAGTTGTAGCGAAGGAGTCAGTAATATTATCTTCATCTTATCCTTTTGATAATTATTTTCCAAATACCGTATCATGTGTCAATTGACATATTGATTTGGTTATCATGCTTCTGCTGCGTTATGATTTCTAAAAAAAGTCATTGAAATCCACCGTTTAACCAAATATTGCATGTTTTCATTTTCGATCCAACCCTATCTCCTCAGGTTTTTTCACCACAAAGAAAGTAATAAAGTCATAACTAAAACTGGTTGGTACTCTAGCTCTTTTGCTTGTCCTTAGTTTAACAATTTCTACTTCATCTAAGTCTTCATTGATAGAAGAACTATGGACAAATTCTCTAGGAGTTTACACTCTCACTTTTATAGGAAATATATCCTCAAAGAACACTGCATCTCTTGACTCCATAATTGGTTCACAAGTGCTAGATCCCTCTTCCTTAACCATAAATCTATAGACAATAACATTATTAGAAGTATATGCCACAAAAATTGAATCAATAGTCTTAGGCCTAAATTTCTTCCTCTTATGTTCAGGTAGAGCAACCTTAGCAACACAACTCTACACTTTCAAAAAATGCAAGTTAGGTGGATAACCTTTCCAAATTTCATAAGGAGTTTGATCTAGTTTCTTACGAGAGACTCTATTTAGAACACAACAAGTTGAGAGAACTTAAAATTAGGTAATCCTGGGGAAATTAACATTGCATTCATCATGTCCTTAAATGTTTGATTTTCTCTCTCGGCTATCCTGTTTTGCTCAGATGTATAAGGACCTGAAAGTTCATGAATAATCCAACTTTTTTACAAAAAGTAGCAAATAAATCAGTACTATACTCACCACCTCAATCAGACCTTAATCTCTTAATTTTCCTTTCCAACTGGTTCTCAACCTCAACTTTGTATTTCATAAACACTTCCTCTGTATCACTTTTATTTTCAATAAGTACACCTTAGTAAATCGAGAACAATCATCCACAAAAGTAATATTATATCTCATGCCTCCTTTACTCACACTATTCATAAAATCACTCAAATCTGTGTGTACCAAATCAAACAATTGTGACTCTCTCTCAGTCACTGACTTAAAAGGTTTCTTAGAGTGTTTAGCCTCAACACAAATTTGACATTTTCCTATTTTATTAGTGATTTGGTTAGGTATTAAGTTTAAGATTTGCATCCTCTTAATTGAACTCACATTCACATGCCCAAGTCTAGAATATCATAGGTCTAGAGACTCAACAATATAATCAGAAGAAGTAGTTGCATTCATTTCAACATTAAGCACAAATAAACCCCCATTACAAAATCCTTTACTAATAAAGTTCCCATTCTTAATTAGAACTCGCTTATCATAGTCAAAAATAAGTTTGACTCCAACTTTGTTACGTAATGCTACAGAAATCAAAGTTTCTATGAACATCAGGAACAAACAAAACATTTTCTAATGCTAAAACTTTTTCAAAAGTGAGTTTGAGAATGACTTTCCCAACTCCTTGAACAAGAACTCTGCTGGAGTTGCCCATATATACGAAATCATCATCAGCAACATCATTCAACTCCTTGAACAGGTCCTTATTGGTGTATATGTGGCGTGTGGCTCTTGTGTCAATGATCCACTCGACCAAATTTTTAGGAAGGTTGACTTCGTACACTATAATAAAAATGATCTCCTGGTCATCACTAGCTTCAACTATATTAGCTTGAGGCTTACCAAAATTGTTGGGCCCCAATTTTTTTTTTACTTTTATTCATTCTTTATTTTGCTTTAATTGTTTTTTTATTTTATTTCATTTTATTTTGAGTTTTTAAAATTAGCAAGGTTGAAGGGGAATTAGGAATTAGAAATTAGAATTAGAATTAAGTTAGGTGGTGTTAGATGGAAGTGTAGAGACATATGAGACAAATAAGGGCAAAATAGGAAAGTCCTTGTAAGTGAAGGGTATAATAGGAAGAATAGGCTTTGGTGTTTTAAATTAAAAGAAGAAGCTAGGAGTTGTCGTAGAAACCAAAAGAAGAGAGGAAAAAAACGTGAACAAAGGAGAGGAAAGAGGAAGATCGTTGGAAACTTAGAGAGAAGAAGAAAGAAGAAGAAAAAGAAGAGGAAATCAAGCTTTTAAAGGTAAGTTTCCATCTTTCTTATGCTAGATTCAAGAAGGGGGTTAAATGGAGGTTAGGGTTTATGTTAGAAATGAAGAAAGAAAGAAGAGAAAGGAGAAATCAAATGGATTTTGGGATTTCTAAGTTAGGGATTTGGTTTTCTAGCCTAGATGGGCTATGGGTAGGTTAGGTTTAAATTTAATTTTAGCTTTGCTTTGATTCTTGATTTTATGAACTTTCCTTGAATGTATGGATTAAATAGAAATTGGTTTATTTGAAGGGAACCAAGGAAACCTCACTCAAGAGAGAGAGGAAGGGCAATCTTGAGCTTGGATTTCGACATTTAGGTGGGTAATACTTTTATAGTTGTTGTGTGATGGGCAAATGCCCTATGTGTATGTATTTGTTTAAATTGAGTAAATGTTGAATTTTGGTGAATAATTGAAAATGTATGATGAAATAGGATATGTTTTCTTTGAAATAAATGAAAAGTATGGAAATATGCGAAATTGATAAATTGAAAGAAGCATGAGAATGAAATTTTGCGTTTGACTAAATTGAGCATAGATTTGTTTGTGATTGGGCAAGAGAGAAACCCGTTTTGTTAGTCACGTGCACGTTGACCTATAGCCTTTTCTCGGCTGCCTGATTGAGGCCACGAGATCCTGAGAAATTGGAATCGTTTTGTTCACGTTGTAAACCGTTTTGTTTCACGGAAACTCTCTAGCCATTGATTGTGCATTTTCATTATGACTTGTTGAGTATGATGCATAATAAAGTGTTATGGTTGATAGAAGAATTCATGATATGCTTTATGTGAAAAATTTGGTTAATTATGAACTATGTGATAAATTTGCGAATGATTTGGATTTCTTGATATATGTGTATTATGCATGTTGTATGGCTCATTACCAATGGCTATAAATGTATTAGCTACTGAGCCGAGTTGCTTACCCCACTTTCCCTCCTCAGGTGCAAATCAAGACAAGCGCTGAACCTTGCAAGGCATCGGAAAACACCAAGACATTAGATACTTTTGTACTAAGTTAGTGACTAGACTTTTTGGATAGCTTTACAAGCATATCAAACATTGAGCATCTCATGTATTTTGTATCTTGTGCTTAATTCATGATGAACATGTTGATATGTAATTAAAGCTATGCATGAACATTTATTTTGATTGGAAATGAGAATAAGAATTCTAGTATTCTCTTTTGTGTATGAATGTGTTGCTTTATAGATGGTGTATGAGATTGTGTATGACTTTGCGAAAAAAAAAAGAATGTGTATGCTTATATTTTCTTTCCTTGTTGAGTTGTTGTTGGGTATTTGATTGGGAATAGCAAGTTGGAGTTTTGAATTGTGTTTGAGATGAATTAGTTGAGGTGGAGTTTAATAGTACCGAAGAGTATGTGGAAGTGAGTGAATATGTGAAGTTAATGTGTTGGTAAGCCATTTTAAGTGTAGGAATAGCGTTCAGAAACTTCAATGGAAAAATAGTATTGATCTAGATAGAATTAGACAAAGTGGTCTTAATGAAAGTTGTAGCTTATCTTTCCAGCTTTCTAACTCTATAAAGTATGACATTTTTTATATCAGGGCTGGAAGTTATGATCGATTAAAGTTTTGATGTTGTTTAGAGAATTGAGTTCTAGGACAGAAACTTTGAGTGAACTTTTGACCCCCATAAAGTTAGAACTTGTTCTTAGGGTCTTCATGGAAGTTGTAGAGCGTTCTTTTACCTTTACATTGATACCAAACTTGCAATTTTTGGAGATCTGGGTCAAAAGTTATGGATTTTAGAAGTTTGGAGGTCGGGTTAGCAAAATGGGCGAGCGCACGCGCGGCCGATTTTCGAATTTTTTTCCTGATTCAACCTCTCTCCATTCTTTTGGCCATAACCTTTTCGTCCGACCTCCGATTGACCTGATTTTTGAAGCGTTGAATTCCTAATACATTCCTCTATCTCTCCATACAAAATTTATAGGTTTTGATGTTAATTTGAAACAGTTGGAATGAATCAAAGTGAGTGGATCGATTAAAAGGTTATGAGTTGGATATTTTCTGAAGATGCTTCAGTAATTTGGAGATATCTTGATGTGTAGAGCTCCAATTGAGTTGATTCTTTTTTCAACTTAAACTATAGACGTGGATATGCAAATTTTTTGAAGGAATCGAATTTCAATTCAGCCCCTAAGATTTTTAATTTTTTAAGCGAAGTTGGTGATAGTTTTCAGTCTCGGTTTTGCAAGAGCAGAAAGAGTTTTGGCCAATACTTCTTCATTTCTAAACCAATTTGAGCGTTTTTGGTGGCGTTAGAATCGTAAGTCAATGGTGAACAAATGTTCTGAAGAAGCCGATCTGAAATTTCAAATGAAAGTTCCCCAATTATGATCAATAAGTTGAGTGGGGTGTCCTCTATGCTTTTATGATTCCGAATGTTAGACTTCGAAAACGGGGTCCAATATTGTTTGGTATCAGATCTTAGGCTTTCTCGTGGGCTTAGAATGCATAGTAGGGTGAATTAATTATTGCATTGTGAATTGATTGTTTTCATTAAATGACATGCATATCATGCATACATATAGGAACTAAGATTAAAACGAATTCTAAGCTAATCATTAGTGTTTTCATTGAAAGAGTAAGATGCCACCTCGTAGAAAGACATGAGGAATTCTGCAAAGTTCAATTGCACCTGACTCTCCACCAAGGGAGGAGAGCACCGATGAGTCGGTAGCCCCGGGAGTGGCTGGGGCTTCCTTAGGGCAAAGTAGTGAGCACATCCAATCTCAGACGCAAGAGTCGCCTAGTTAGTCAGAGCATGTGCCTACACTGGATCCGAGACTGTTCCAGGCATTTACCCAAGCCTTTTTCCAGGCTATGGTAGATGCCACAAACTTCTGCTTCGACCCTAGTTAGGAAGGGGAAACAGTTTGACAAGCTGAGGAAGTATGGAGCAGTGGACTTTTATGGAACCACTGATCCTGAAGAAGCCGAGACCTGGTTAAGGAAGATAGAGAGAGTATTGGAGCAGATGGATTGTGAAGATGACGAGAAGGTTGTTTATGCTGCAAGTCTGCTTTAGGGGGATACTTTGCATTGGTGGGAGTGTGTACCAGGGAGCCAGCTGAAACCGACAGCGTTGGCATGGAAGGACTTCCTCGCTGCTTATAAGAAGAAATATCTATCTGAGGTGTACATTCAGCAGAAGCAGAGGGAATTCCTGAGTCTCAGCCAGAGGGAGATGACAGTTGGTGAGCATGAGCGCCGGTTCACACAGTTGTCAAGGTATTGATATGTGCTTAATTGTTGATATTTTTAATTATTTTCACTTAGCGATTATTGGTACTAAAATGATTAAGATACTTACTTTAATTTATATTTGATTTTAGGTACAATTTGGAGACAAAGAAAATAAAGTGAGTCAAAAGTATCCCATTTGAGACATTTTCCGAAGATTATTACTCATTTGTCTTCATAGAGTGGACAAAGAAAATTAAAAGACAAGACAAAAATTAAAGGTTCAAAATCAGCTAAGCAACATACAAGAGGGACCAGCAACAAAGCACAGTGGACGCAACAAATGAATTAAGGGAGACATTTAATTGCTAAAGAATCAGCAGCTGAAGGCAATTAAAAATTGTCACATACTAAGGGCCGGAATATGATCATGCAGAGAGGAATACTGTGCGGCAACAATTAAATCAAGCACAAGCAGCCATCAACGCACAACAAGGGACGACGTCGCACAAGACATGAAATCAAGACAGCTGGTGAGAGGGTTTTGAGTGAGTGATGTTTTAATTGTCTGAGGGCCATGTAAAATCAAGAGGAGAGTCGGCCCAAGCATAAGCAACAGTAGATAGAAGCAATCCAAATGAGGAATCAATGGGCTGGAGACACGCAAATGAAGGCAGCCAGGAGGTGGACACGCGGAAGGCATTCAACAGTAGTGATAAAAAACAGTAGGAGAAAACAGAAGCATTAAATCAATTTGTAAGAAGGAATTAGGAGACTGACGCAGGCACAGTGAGGAGGCAGCATCGTTTTGAGGAGAAGCAGAGGTAGCGTGAGGCAGCAGAAATCCAGAGAAAAGACACAAATAAAATACAAGCAAGAGAGCAATTAAATGTACAGGAGGGGCGCATCAAACAGCAAATACAAGCAATCAATTAGCGCTAAAAGAGAGGAGGTCACGCACAACAATCAGGCAACACGTGGAGAAGCAAATTAAATGAGGTTGAATTAGCTAAAATAAACAACGTAAGTGACGGTAAAACAAGACAGCACAAGACACGTGTGAGACAAAGCAGGCGTCTGCGTTTTGAGGGCACAGTGAGACAAGCATAAAAGAAGAGAAGAAGAAATTAAAAGGGGGGAGCGCCGGCAGAGAATGAAATAGGAGGCAGGCGCAAATAGAGGCAGGCGCGCGGCGCAACACGCAAAGCACATCTACAGTGCCGCCAGGGAGAGGAAGCAAAAATGCCAGGAGAGCTTAATTTTTAAGTCGACGGTGACCTTTATTGGTCACGTCGATGAACAGGAGACGCTAGAGACTTGAATCAGCTGTGAGGAGTTGCATGCGCAGTAAAGGGGAGAGCACAAGCTACAGAAATCAGAAATAAACAATAACAGTGGTAATTAAGCTTGCGGCATTAAGGGCATTAATTAGGGGTTTTCGGTGGAAGATTAAGATGAGGGCTGAAGCACTTTACTGGGATAGACTCATGAAGAGCTGAACATTCCGACTCCGGTTCGGAGGTAAAATTGGCGTCGACGACCCGGGTTAAGTGATTTAATTATTATTTTGTTGTTTCTTTCTCTCATTAGAAATTGATTATGTTATCCTGTTTTAACTGATTTGGGTATTGTGTATGGATAATCGGACTTTCGTTATTGTTCGGTTAT
>JAOTBA010068456.1:0-11549 GCA_025629845.1 Erythroxylum squamatum | reverse complement strand
TGTAATAAGCCAATGGTGTGGCTTTTGTTTTGAAATCAATGTTTTCAGACTCTATTGCTGTAAAAGTGAAATGATAAATTTTAAACAGTCCAAGTTATGAGTTGTATGTATGTGTACATTGATGTAAAGCAATTTAGTTTTGATGTTTGATTGTTATGGGCACGCCACTGTAGTGGAATGTTGCTTAATAAGGGTTCATGGAAATAACCCTATAAGGTATATTTGTATTTTGGCGTTCCGAAGAGTTGGGTTCCGGAAACGGGACCCAACAGTTCACATCTCTATAGTGTCAGTACCTTTAACTCTTATGTCTCTCTCATTGTACTCCATACCTTTGGTTTTGATCCACCAAATTCATTCATCTCTCTTGACTCATTTAGTTCCTAATACACATCAATTTCACTTATCTGTAACATCTCCAATCAATTCAGACCTTCAACCCTCTTTGGTTCTATTCATCCAAATAAAAAGGCGAATGACTTTTTTTGTCGTATAACGCCGCACAGTATTTAATGTTATCACTTCGATAATAATGGTGATACTCAAAGTCAATCAAAGATATAAAGACGAACTACAACTTTCATGAAAGCAACTTTGGCTAATTCTACCTAAACTAGTCCAGTTTTTCACATGGAAGTCAGAACACACATTTCAAAAGGTCTTAAGGACTGAATTGAAGCATTGGATTCCTAACACATTCCTCTATCTCTCCATGAAAATTTATGGATTTTGAGATTAATCTGAAAAAGATTGATTGAATCAAAGTGAGAGGATCGGTTGAAAGAGTATGAGTTGGATATTTTTTCTGAACGTGGTTCAGTATTTTGGTGATATCTTGATCTATAGAGCTCCAAATGAGTTGATTCTTGTTTCTAACTAAACTAGAAACATGGAGCTACAAATTATCTGAAGGAATCAAATTTCAATTCAGTCCTTAAGACCTTCACTTTCTGGATGGAAGTCGAGTGTAGTGTGTAGTCTCGGTTTAATAATAGTCCAAAAATGGTTGGGCTATAACTTTCAGATTTCTAAATCAAATTGAATGTTTTTGGTTTCATTAGAAACTTAAGAGAATGTGGAACAAATGTTAGGAAGAAGTCAAACTAAAATTTGATTTGTATGGGCACGCCATTGAACAAATTGTGAGGTGATTTTGGGTTGTTATGAGAATGAACAAGAACTGTTGATTGCTTATGAGGGTTCATTGGAATAACCCCAATCAAGGAAACCTGCTCATGCTTTATAAAGGTTAAATGAAGTAACCCTACAGGGTAAGACGTACATGTTTCATGATTCCAAAGAGCGATGGAAATCCAGAAATAAGGAGTAATGAAAAGGATCACGTTTTATTGGTTCGTTAGGAGTTAGGTTCCGGGATCAAGCGTTGTCCAACAGTTGTGGTATCAAAGCATGGAATTGGACTCCGAAACTAATCGGGGCTCAACATGAGTGGTATCAAAGCAAGCGTTGAACTCTAGAAACAAGCGGGGTCCAACATGTATGGTATCAGAGCAAGCGTTGGACTTTGGAAGCAAGCGGGGTCCAACATAGGTCGTATCAGAGCAAGAAGATAAATGTATGATGGTTAAAGAGATTATAAGGAACCAAGTTCAAGTATTATGGTATTCTAAAGAGTTGGTAATGAGTCAAATTATGTAGATGATCTTGGAATGATTTAGATTTAATTTGACTTATTTTTTCTTGGAATTGAAGTTTTATTAAGTTAATTCGCTCACATTCCAAGTTTATTACTTGATAGGTACAAATGCTTGCTTATGGGGAAAAGGGGAATAACTTCCCTTGGAGATGCCGGACCAAAGCCAATTAAGGACGAGTGTAAGGAGAATTCTGAGCTCTGCAACTTCCAAGAAGACTCCGAGAAGAAATTATGGCATTTGGAAGGTCAAAGGCGTAAAAGTACAGAATTGAGCCATGTCCGGTTAACTGACACACATGTCCGTTTAACAGACATCAGATGACAAAAGAACCCCCAAGACCCGAGAAGGTTCGTTAAACGGACACACATGTCCGTTTAACAGACATGGCGTGGCAATCACAACCTCCAGACCCGAGAAGGTCCGTTAAACAGACACACATGTCCGTTTAATGGACATCACGCGACAGCAACATCTTCCAGACCCGAGAAGATCCGTTAAACGGACATGGGCGGCCAGCAGACCCCTGTTTCGAAAAGTTAAGTTTTTTAGAGTGTGTGAACTATAAATACCTCCTGTTTAGACCTAAAAAGGGGGCTGAACAGAGGTAACACAACTACTACAGTGGGAGGCACAAACTAAGAGGGAGATAGGGAATTTTGGAGATTTCCCCAAGGATTTGGTGCTTTCATTCTCATTTCTCTGCTATTTTCTCTCTCTACTTCTTCTAATGTTCAGCTTCCTTATGTGTATGATGTTTGTTGAAATGTTCAGGAGCTAAAACTCACTTAGGGTGAGGGATGTAGCTTATTTGAAGGAGGTTTTGTATGATATGGATGATTAAATGTTTTAATGAAAATTTCTGGGCTATGTTCATCTTCCTTGCACTTCATTATGTTTCTATGCTTGATCTCCATAGACACACTCTTAGGAATCATAGGGTATGCTGAAGAGTGATCCATGATTCATGCTTTAGGAAGGTGAACACCTTGGGTTTAGAGTTAGAGATAACCTAAGCTAGGGTGAGAGCTTGAAGTAGCTTGTGCTTAATGGATTTTGCTAGAGAGTTATTGCATTGAGAAATGGGTGACTCTATCTGAATGCTCCTTTATACCTTAAGAGAGCATTTAGGTATACTAGTGTTACTGTTTTCTTAGCCTACATTTAATCAATCTCATATTGTGCAATTCAACCCCTTGAATGAGTGAACCCCTATCCCTAATTCTAAATCATCAATTAGACCTTTGTCCTGTTTGTTTTGTTATTCTTTACAATTTAATTGATCAACCAACTCCAATCATTTTTACACTTTTCTGTCAATAGCATGCAATGAATTAGATTTAACTTGACTGGTGAACGAATTGGTCCTTGAGGGAGACGACTTTAGGATATTTGCTGTGTGGATACTAGGACGATTCTGTGCGCTTGCAGAAATAATCGATCAAGTTTTTGGCGCCGTTGTCGGGGACCTTTTTATTTATCGTCTCTTTAAGTCTAGTTATTTGTGTATCTATTCGCTTTCATTTGAATATTTTTCCTCTACTGGATTGTGAACCTTGCCCTTGTTTGGTTTCAGGAGTTACATGCACTTGAGGCATTCACGAAGAGTGAACAACGAACCATTGGTTGAATTCAATCCAGAAATTGAACGAACGTGCAGGAGGAACAACGCCCAAAGGAGGAGAGAAATGGCTAACAACAACCAATTCCCGGAGTTGCATGAAGAACCTGAGTTAGGAAATGAGCAATTTAATGGGGGAAATCAAGCTGAGCCGGTTGTTGTCAATCCCGCGGTGAGGAGGATTAGGGATTACCAAATGCCTTTTATTGCAGGGAATCCATCGTGTATTAGGTTAACTGCTGCTGCGCGGAATTATGAGTTGAAGCAAATCCATTTATCTATGTTGCCACAATTCAATGGGATGCCTAGTGAAGATGCGTTGGCATTTATGAGGGATTTCTATGCGACAGTCCAAACACTTCCATTGTATGGATTGACGGAGGATGAATTGAGGTTAAGGTGTTTCCCTTATTGCATGAAGGGGTTGGCTAGGAATTGGTTGCTGAGTTTAGAAGTGGATTCTATTGATACTTGGGAGAAGGTAATGGAGACATTTATGATGAAATGGTATCCGGCCCACAAGACTCTTGAACTCCGGAAAATGATACATTGGTTTTCACAGAAAGACGGGGAAAAGTTTCATGAGGCTTGGGAACGATTTAATGATCTCCTCAACCAATGCCCTCACCATGGATTTGATATGTATTCGTTGACTCAGTTTTTCTATTATGGGCTTTCTGACCACAACCAGACTTTGGTGGATTTGAATGCTGGCGGTAATATAAGTGATTTGAGTTCTCAAGAGCTGTGGAATATTTTCAAAAAAGTTGCTGAGAACTCACATTGCAAGGTAACTCGGAGCAAAGCGGTAACTTTGAACAAAGTAGGATCCAAGTCGGACATTGCCTATTAAGTTGCGGAGATCAATAAGAAGTTGAATTTGTTGATGAATGATAATAAGTCCAGTCGCGACCCATGCACTCTGTGCGGAAGGTTTGGGCACTCAGCAGCGGGATGTATGAATATCGAGACAACATTGACTGAAGAAGAGGTGAGCTATGTGAACAATAGTAGGCAGGGTTAGAGGTTAGACCCCTTTTCGAACACCTACAATGAAGGTTGGAAATTCCACCCGAATTTCTCCTGGAAGAACCAAGGGGCAGCAAAACCAATAGGGCCACCAGGGTTCCCGCCACCAACCAAGCAACAGTACTCAGCCCCATCATCTTCTGCACCACAACAATTCCCTTCCCCATGGGAGAAAAAGGTGGATCGGCTTGAGGACATGTTTACCCAACTTATGGGCAAGATGGATCAGAGTATTCAAGCCAATTCTCAAGCAATGAATAGAATGGAGCAGAATATTCAATCAAATCAAGCAGCAATTAGGAATTTGGAAGTACAAATTAGTCAAGTGGCAAGAGAGGTTGGTGAAAGAGGAAAGGGGAAGCTGCCAAGTACCACTCAAGTGAACCCGAAACAAGATTGCATGGCAGTTGTTTTAAGAAGTGGTAAGACAATAAAAAGGTGCAGTCTCGAAGAAAAAGGGGGTTCAGGAGATAGAAGAAGAAAAGACAGATGAAGAAGGGGAGCCTAAAGGATCACCTCAAAAGAATGAACTGTCATCAGGGTCGGACTTTACTTTTGTACCACCCATTCCGTACCCACAAAGAGTGAGGAAGAGGACTGACGAGTCTAAGTTCCATAAATTTTTAGACTTGTTTAAGAAGATTCATATTAATATCCCTCTTACGAAAGCACTAGCGGAGATGCCTGCGTACACCAAGTTCTTAAAGGAGATTATCTCTAACAAAAAGAAGCTGGACAATTTCCCCACAGTGGCCCTGACTGAAGAGTGTAGTTCTATTTTACAAAATAAACTACCTCCCAAGTTAAAAGATCCAGGGAGTTTTACTATACCTTGTCATTTTGGCGATTCTAACATCTTCCAATGTTTATGTGATCTTGGTGCAAGCATCAATCTTATTCCTTTGTCTTTGTACAACAGGTTGCGAATTGGTGAACTTAAACCAACCACAATTTCACTACAGCTTGCCGACAGATCAATTCGCTATCCTATTGGTATAGTTGAGGACCTACTGGTAAAGGTTGGTAAGCTTATAATTCCTGCTGACTTTGTTGTGCTTGAGATGGAGTTTGACGTGTAGGTTCCCATAATTTTGGTAAGACCATTCCTAGCCACAGGGGGAGCGTTAATCGTTGTCATTGAGGGTAAGTTAACCTTGAGGGTAGGTGATGAGAAAGAGGAGTTCAACATTTTTAAAGTGTTGAGGGCCCCATCTTTGATGAAGTGACTTACCGAATTGATGTAATTGATTCCCTTATGACTGAATATGTGCCTCAATTGCTGTGTGATGATGTGTTAGAAGTTTGCCTAACCCTAGGGATAGAACCATCAGAATTAGATGATGAATTAGTAGAATGTGCCTACAGGTTGCAGGGTAATGGTTTTAGGTATAGACCTCAAATTGAAGAGTTGGGACCCCCAAAACCTAAGCTATTGCCTTCCACATTAAACCCACCAAACCTTGAACTTAGACCACTTTCGACTCATTTGAGATATGCATTCTTGGGGGAAGCGAATACTTTTCCAGTCATCATCTCTGCTTCTTTGGACTTTTCTCAAGAGGAGAAATTATTAAGAATTTTGCGTGAACACAAATTAGCTATTGCTTGGAACATTGCTGACATCAAGGGGATTAGCCTTTCCATTTGTGTTCACAGGATCTTGATGGAAGAGGACCATAAACCTAGCGTAGAAAGCCAACGGAGGCTCAACCCTAACATGAAGGAGGTTGTACGAGCCGAGGTCCTCAAATTACTTGATGCAGGGATTGTTTATTCTATTTTTGATAGTCCTTGGGTGAGTCCAGTGCAGGTAGTGCCAAAAAAGGGGGGCATAACTGTTGTCTCAAATGATAGGAATGAGTTAATTTCTACTAGGGTGGTGACGGGTTGGAGAGTATGTATAGACTATAGGAAAGTGAACGCAGCCACTAGGAAGGACTACTTCCCTCTCCCCTTTATTGATCAAATGCTAGAGAGACTAGCGGGGCATGAGTATTATTGCTTTTTAGATGGTTATTCAGGTTATAACCAAATCCCAATTGCCCCGGAGGATCAAGAGAAAACCACATTCACATGCCCATATGGTACATTTGCATACCGTAGGATGCCCTTTGGATTATGTAATGCTCATGCCACTTTCCAACGCTGCATGATGACAATATTCTCCGACATGGTGGAAAACATCATTGAGGTATTTATGGATGATTTCTCTATTTTTGGGTCATCATTTGACGCGTGTCTGTTCAATCTAGAGCAGGTTCTGCAGAGATGTGAGGATACCAATCTGGTGCTCAATTGAGAAAAGTGCCACTTTATGGTGCAAGAAGGAATCGTCCTCGGCCATAAGATCTCCAACAATGGGATTGAAGTCGATCTGGCCAAAATTGAAGTTATCAATAAGCTGCCACCTTCCACTTCAGTCAGGGCAATACGGAGTTTTCTAGGGCATGCCGGGTTCTATCGCCGATTCATAAAGGATTTTTCAAAAATTTCTCGACCCTTATGTGCTCTTTTGCAAAAAGATATGCCGTTTGAGTTTACTGATGAGTGCCTTGTTGCATTTAACAGGTTAAAGAAGGAGCTGACGTCAGCTCCTATAATGACCGCAGCAGACTGGAGCCTCCCCTTCGAATTGATGTGCGATGCTAGCGACTTTGCAGTCGGGGCTGTTTTGGGGCAACGACAGGATAAGAAATTACATGTCATTTATTATGCTAGCAAAATTCTGAATGATGCTCAACTTAATTATGCAACAACTGAGAAAGAATTGCTAGCCGTGGTTTATGCTTTTGATAAATTTAGATCTTACCTAGTCGGTTCAAAAGTTATTGTTTACACGGACCATTCTGCTATGAAATATCTTCTTACAAAGAAGGATGCAAAACCGAGATTAATCAGTTGGATCTTACTGGTTGTAGGAATTTGATTTGGAAATTAGAGACAAGAAGGGATCAGAAAACGTAGTGGCCGACCATTTGTCGCGACTGGAATGGGAGGGTAAGCAAGTGGAGGAGCAGATCAACGATGCTTTCCCCGATGAAAATCTATGGTCGGTAAAAGATAATCTCCCGTGGTTTGCAGATTATGTTAATTACCTGGTGTCCGAAATTGTACCTTCGGACTATTCGTACCATCGTCGAAAAAAATTCTTAGCCGAGGTAAGACACTACTTTTGGGAAGAGCCACTGTTATTTCGAAGATGCGCCGATGGGATAATAAAGAGATGTGTACCCGAGGAAGAATTGAGATCGGTCTTATATCACTGTCATGCCTCCCTGTGTGGAGGACGCCACGGGGCCACCAAAACAGCAGCAAAGGTTTTGCAATCTGGACTTTATTGGCTGACTCTTTTCAAGGATGTTAGGACCTTTGTCATGACGTGCGATAAGTGCCAAAGGACAGGCAATATCAGTAGAAAGCACGAGATGCCTCAATCTGGAATTCTGGAGGTAGAGCTTTTTGAAGTGTGGGGTTTGGATTTTATGGGACCGTTTCCAAAGTCATTTGGAAATGAATATATCCTCGTTGCTGTGGACTACGTATCAAAGTGGGTGGAAGCTGTAGCGTTGTCGAACAATACCGGTGCTAGCGTAGTCAAATTCGTCAAGAAACACATATTCTCTCGGTTTGGTGTCCCAAGGGCAATAATAAGCGATAATGGGGTGCACTTTCAGAATCACCAATTTAAATCCCTACTATCAAAATACGGTTGTCACTTCAGGTTTGGAACCACATACCACCCCCAAACCAGGAAGGATTGGGCAGTAAAACTCGATGACGCTCTATGGGCGTACAGAATAGCATTCAAAACTCCCTTAGGGATGTCACATTACCGACTAGTCTTCGGGAAATCCTGCCATCTCACGGTTGAAATTGAATACAAGGCATTATGGGTAATCCGGAAGCTAAATTTTGATCTCAAGGAAGCAGGGAAGAAAAGACTATTGGAACTGAACGAGATGGATGAATTCTGCCTTGATGCTTTCGAGAATGCTAGGATTTATAAGGAGAGAACTAAAGCTTTCCATGACAAGCATATACTGTGGAGAGAATTCAGACCCGGCCAAAAAGTGTTGCTGTTCAACTCTAGACTAAAACTATTTCTGGGAAAACTGAGATCAAGATGGTCGGGGCCATTTGTGGTCACAAAGGCATACCCTTATGGAGCAGTAGAAATCAGGAGAGATGATCAACAACCCTTTGTGGTCAACGGGCAAAGACTGAAGCACTATTTTGAGGGAGAAACGGTGGGATGCATTTTCACCGTTACCTTTCAGGGTTGATGACTAAGTGACCGAGTCCAGCTGAGGATATTAAATTTAGCGCTTGTTGGGAGGCAACCCAATATTTCTAACTTTCTTTTGATTTTTCTTTCTGTTTGGTTGTTGAGTTCGTTTGTTATGCTAATTTTTTTTGTTTTGAATGCCAAAGGATACATTTCAAGGAAATTCTTGCGTCGTGTAAGGGATGGAGGGGTTGGAACATTCCAAAAATTTCAAGGTGAGACTCAATTTGAACATGGAGAAACAGGTAAGTGACATTTCTTATGTGCAATATGTCAATTCCCTATGGAACTATACATTTATATATGATGCATTTGATTTACTATGCGGAAATCTTACAAGGGAATGAACGAGAGAAGGCAAAGAGGGCAAAAATACCAAAAATCAACATGTCCGTTAAACGGACATGTATGTTCGTTTAACGGACATTGATAGCTCTTATGCACCAATTTCTCCCGTAATGGTCCGTTAAACTGACATCGATGTTCGCTTAACAGACACGAGGTCTTCAGAGGGACAAACAAACCCGTAAAGGTCCGTTAAACGGACCTGCATGTCCGTTTAACGGGCACGAGTTTTTCAAACAGGCGTTTTCACCCGTAGCTGTCCGTTAAACGAACACTAATGTCCGTTTAACGGACATAGTCTGTTTTAAAATTCCAAAACCCTATTCCCTTCCCACGTTTTTTCCTTTCTCACTCTTTCTCTCTGGACGCCGGCGACTCCTCTCTCCTCTTCTCATATCTCCGACCCCTATACCACCTTCCTTCACCTAGTTTTTGTGAGATACGATCTTCCCCTTCACCTCCTTGTCCTTTCCTCACCTATCGCCATAGTACCCTGTTTGTAGGTAGGGGACGAAGATACCAAGTGTAACGGCGGGGCATCTCAAGCGTCCACTGCAAGGTACCCGTCCTTGTGAAGCCAGGCTACTTGACCTTGAATTTGGTAAGGGATATTGTTGTGGTTAGAGTTCTCAATTCCTTAGTGCATTGCTTTTGGTTTGTGAGTAGTAATTGGAGAAGAAACTTGAAGGATTCGATTTGGAAATTGTGGACATTGAATTTGCATTATTGTAGTTGGTGATAGTGGTAGCTTTGAAAATTTTAGGGAATTTGGGATACTGCCGATTGATTGATTGAGTTTGAAGTGTGTGGGTGTTGTGACTTGAATTATTTTGTTGAGTGGGTGGTGCTGCTATAGAGGGAATTTAGTCATGTCTCGATTCAAACAAACTGCCAGGAAGAATGCAGGGCAATCCTCTAGGTCGGTGCGGGGGAAAAATGTGGTCCGGGAGGAACCAATCCCCGAGCCAACAATCTTCATTAATGAGCAATGTCAAGCCTGGTACCTTAAGAAGCAGAATAACAAGTTTGTAATTGAGGTGTCCGTGGCAGATTACATCAATGAGCATCATCGGGTGCAAGCCAACTTAGACAAGTTCCATTGGGGCAAGTTGTTGACCCTTACAGGTGCTTACTACCCCGAGGCTGTTAAGCAGTTTTATGCCAATCTGAGTGCGACAACGAGTAAACAACTGCCGGTGCTCACCTCGAGGGTCAATGGTTAAGAGGTGGTTATTACTGAAGACCTGATTTGTAGTCATTTGGAGCTTCCAATGGGGGGCAATGTCCCTACTTTTGATAAGCGAACCCGATGCTCTTGTGATGAGGCTTGGTCCACGGATGATGCTATGGAACGACTTGGGTTCGCAGGGTTTGGCGTCCATCAGGCCAATGTTATTTTGTACATTGCAATCACCTGGATGTTGCCCCAAGGTTGATCGCCTACGTGTTTGCTCACAATGTGATGCCGAAGGCAAGTGATTCCGGATATCTCAGAAACAAAGACTTGTTCATTCTGGACAAGATGTTCTTCTACGATGACTAGTTCCAGGGTATCGCTGCTGCTAAGATGATGATGTCAGCAATGTGGCAAGTGGTTCACCACAAGGCCGACACCAAGGCGTTTGTCTTCCCGGTGCTATTGAGTCAGCTATTCCGTAAGCTGCGTGTCATAAAAAGGACTGAAGTGGTGGCTCTTACTGATGAGGGGGATGTGATTAGTGCTGATAAAATGCGGGAATTCGGGTTTGACAAAAATGCCCCTCACGGTTGGGTTAATCCACGCTGTAGTCGCCACGAGGACCAAGCACCACAAGCACCTCCAGCTTCCACTGATACCCCCAACTGGCGGCAAATGGACGCCGACATCCGTGGCCTTCGAGCAGAGGTGGCCGAGATAACAGCGTCACAGCGGCGCCTGGAAGACATGCTGAAAACTTTCATGGAGGCACACCAACCACCACCGCCAGCACTTTGAACTTTCGGATTTACTGTTTTTTTAATATTTTCCTTTTGGCATTGTAATTTAAACCGTACTTTGGGTTGTTTGTAGGGCCTTGTGCTATTAACTTTGGTCTCTACATTTTGTGCTTTGATGAGTACTCTGTATTTTTAAGGGTACTGCTTAATGGACACTACACTTTTCAAGCAGTTCCCTCACCTCTGCGTTACTTTTTGTTATCTTCATCGTTAGACTTGCTTATGTTTATGCCATTGAGGACAATGTCACTTATAAGTGTGGGGGAATTTAATTTTGAATTTAGACTTCCATGGGATAATTGTCTAATTTTTACCATCTTTTATGTCTACTTGTCACTATACTTTCATTTCTTGAGTTAATTGCATGATGATTGAGGTTGGCTTTGAGTAGGATGCATAATATGATTAATGCGGATTGCATGTCTTGTATCAATGGGATGTATAATGTCAAATTGATTGAATGATTGTGCTATGGAATGAGGAAATATAACCAGTGAGCTAAATTGAGCCTAAAGGATTGCACTCAATCCTAGTTCTTGTGAGTGATATGATTTTCTCTTCCATGTATGCCCACTTCTAGAACTTGCATCACATCTCTTCAAGGTTACATAATCATGCTATGGTATGTCTTAGAAAT
>JAOTBA010068421.1:0-11553 GCA_025629845.1 Erythroxylum squamatum | reverse complement strand
CAAAACGCGCTGAAGGCGATTGCCTTTAGGGCACTCTAACAATCTTACAAGAGTGTACAAGTCGATTTACACTAACAGCTGAAGCAGGTAAGTATGTACCACCTGTTCCTTTTCCTCAACGACTTAAGAAACAATAGTATGATTGTTAGTTTGACTCATTTCTTGAAAAGTTAAAAAAATTGCAGATTAATCTTTCTTTTGTGGCGACATTGAAACATATGCTCAAGTATGCTAAATTTATGAAAGATATCCTAACATATAAGCGATCACTAATTTTTAACGAGACTGTGCAACTTCTAGAAAAATGTAGTTCAATTATTTCTAACGCTATTCCTTCAAAACTACAAGATCTTGGTAATTTCACAATTCCATGCGTAGTTGGTGATATATAATTTAACAAATGTTTGTGTGATTTGGGTGCAAGTATAAACTTGATGCCCTGTTTAGTTTTTCAAAAATTAGGTCTTGGAGAGGTTAAGCCGACATCGATGGTGTTACAACTAGCGGATCAATCAATTAAGAGGCCGTTTGGGATTATGGAAGATGTGCTCGTTAAAGTGGACAAGTTTATAATTTTGGTGGATTTCATGGTTTTGGATTTCGAGGCTGATTTAGAATGACCATTGATTTTGTGCCATCCATTACTTTATACAGGTAAAGCTTTAGTAGACGTCTATAGGGGGAAACTTATATTCTGCATTGGTGAAGAGAAAGTGGAGCTTTGTATAAGGACAACCATGAAGCACCCCATGGATAATGAGGTTTGTATGAAAGTTGATGTTGTGGATGAATGTGTGTTGAGTATAGAGGACAGTGAGGAGAAAGAAGACTCTTTTGATCTAGATGTTGAGATTATTGGTGAAAGTAAGGGTGAACAAGAAAGAATAGAGAAGATTTTGTGAGAAACAAATCCAGCTCCACCATCCATTATACGTCCACCAGTTTTAGAGTTGAAACCATTGCTTAGTCATTTGAGGTGCATTTCTTGGGGAAGGGAAAACCCTACCTATTATTGTTTCCACTAATTTGACAAATGAGCAGGAACAACGGTTGGTGGAGTTGGTAAGGAAGCATATTAGAGCTGTGGGGTGTCAGATTTCTGATATAAGAGGATTAGCCCTGACGTAGTGATGCACAGAATTTACTTGGAAGAAGGAAGAAAGTCTGTGAGAGAATGACAGAGGCGATTAAATCCAAACATAAAAGAAGTCATAAAGAAAGAGGACGTCAAATTATTGGATGCAGGCATTATCTATCCTATTTCACTATCTCAGATAGTGAGTGGGTAAGTCCAATTTAGTGTATACCAAAAAAAAAGAGGTATGACTGTCATTAGAAATGAGAAGGAGAAGTTATCCCTACAAGGACAGTAACAGGATGGAAAGTGTGCATTGATTTCAAGAAGCTGAACTATCTATAAGAAAAGATCACTTCTCGTTACCATTTATTGATCAAATGGTGGAGAAAGTATCAGGTCATGCTTTTTATTATTTCTTAGATGGATATTTAGGTTATAATCAAATTTTGATCTATCCTCAGGATCAAGAGAAGACCACATTCACATACCCCTATAGAATGTTTGCGTATAGAAGAATGCCTTTCGATTTGTGTAATGCTCCAGCAACGTTTCAGTGGTGTATGACGACAATTTTTGCTAATTTAGCGGAGGATGTTATGGAAATATTTATGGATGATTTTTCAGTGTTCGGTGATTCGTTTGATACATGTTTACAGAATCTAGGGAAGGTGCTTGCACGATGTGAAGAATCAAGTTTAGTTCTCAACTGGGAGAAATGCCACTTTATGGTAAATGAGAGCATAGTATTCGGGCATAAAATTTCCAGCAGGGGAATTGAAGTTGATAAGGCTAAGATGGAAGTGATAGCAAAGTTACCACCTCCTACAAATGTGAAAGGAGTTCGTTCATTCTTGGGACATGCCGGGTTCTATAGAAGATTTATTCAATATTTTTCCATAATTGCTCGACCCGTAACTAATTTACTTGTAAAAGATGCGCCTTTTGATTTTAATGTTGAGTGTATGCAGGCTTTTGACACTCATAAGGTGGCTCTCACGACAGCACCAGTGTTGGTAGCCCTGATTGGTGATTACCATTCGAGGTGATGTGTGATGTAAGCGATCATACTGTAGGATGTGTACGAGGACAGCAGAAGGATAGGAAACTTCATGCAGTCTACTATGCAAGCAAAACATTATCAGGAGCTCAATTGAATTACATAACAACTGACAAGGAGCTTTTAGCAGTGGTTTTTGCATGCGAGAAATTCAGATCATACCTAATTGGAGCAAAAATAATAATCTTTTCGGATCATGCAGCACTGAGGTATTTATTTAATAAAAAAGATGCAAAGCCAAGATTAATTTGTTGGGTGTTGTTATTGCAGGAATTCGACATTGAAATTAAGGATAAAAAGGGAGCTAAAAATGTAGTGGCAGATCACTTATCTCGAAGCGAACAAGAGAATATTACAGACGATCAACCAATTTGAGAAGAATTCCCAGATGAGCAAATTTTCCTTATTCAGCAGTTGAAAACCCTATGGTATGCAGACATAGTCAATCATGTGGTAAACGGTATCATTCCTTCCGATTTGTCTTATCAACATTAGAAGAAGTTCTTAGCAGATGTTAAGTATTACCATTGGGAAGAACCCTATTTATTTAGAATTTTTGCTGATGGATTAATTCGGAGATGTGTTCCGGAAAGTGAGATGCTCTCTGTGTTAACTCATTGTCATGATTCACTTTATGTAGGTCATTATGGGGGAAATAGCATTGTAAGTAGAATTTTGGAATGCGGATTTTACTGGACAACGTTGAACTAAGATACAAGGGAGTTTGTGCAAAGATGTGACCGATGTCAAAGAGTAGGAAACATCTCAAAAAGAGACGAGATGCCATAATCGAGTCTATTGGAGGTTGAGATATTCGATGTATGGGGATTCGATTTCATGGGACCGTTTCCTACATCATATGGAAACAAATACATATTGGTGGGAGTAGACTATGTCTCCAAGTGGGCAGAAGCAAATGCTAGCTCAAGTAATGTTGGAAGGGTTCTTGAAAGGGTTGTTCGTGAGATTTGGGGTTCCACGTGTTCTAATCAGTGATGGTGGTTCTCATTTTTGTAACTCCAAGCTTGAACTTTTGCTTAAACGATATGGTGTGCAACATAGGGTGGCGACACCCTATCATCCACAAACAAGTGGGTAAGTGGAAGTGGTCAATAGGGAGTTAAAACGGATTCTGGAGAAAACGGTGAATAGAACAAGGAGAGATTAGGCTATGAAGCTTGACGATGCTTTATAGGCATATCGGAAAGCTCTCAAGACACCAATTGGAACAACTCTGTATAGACTTGTTTATGGTAAGGCATGTCATTTGCCTAAGGAACTTGAACACAAAGCGTACTGGGCTATCAAAACTCTTAATATGGATGGCAAAGTGGCAGGGACTAAAAGATTGCTGCAATTGCAAGAGTTGGAGGAGTTACGTTTCACATCTTATGAGAATGCCAAGTTATTCAAAGAGCAAACCAAGAGATGGCACGACTAGCATATTAAAGATAAGCATTTCAAAGAAGGAGATTTTGTTTTGTTGTATAACTCTTAGTTAAGGTTATTTCCAGGCAAGTTGCATTCAAAATGGAGTGGGCCGTTCAAGGTCATCACAGTTTATGGGAATGGAGCTTTGGAACTTGACAATGCACGCGGAGAGAAGTTCAAGGTGAATGGACAAAGATGTAAGCTTTATCTTGGATGTCTTATTCATAGACCTAAGGAGGTAATGACTTTTCAATTTAACCTTTGAAAGATAGGCTTCGGTCATGCTAAAAAAATTTAAAATTAGCATGTATGTGTGTTAACAAAAACAAAATGTTCGTTTGTTGTTTGCTTATTTGTTTGTTTGTTTAAAAAGTTGTTTTGAAGGAAACCCAAAAGTTGCGATCGCATGTTTCTAAATTGCGATCGTAACAGAGAAGGATTTGTGAATACCATTCGGGTGCGATCGCAAGTTTCTAAATTGCGATCGCAACAGAAGATGAATTGTGCGTACCGTTCGGTTGCGATCATAGATTACCAGGGTGCGATCGTAACCATGGCATTATGTTGCAGGTCCAGCTAGGATGCAATCGCAAGACACTAGGCTGCGATCACAAGTCGATCGCACTTCACTAGGTAACGTTTAAAATTTAAATCCCTTTTGGGTTTCCAACCTAAATTTATGAGTCTTCAACTACTGCACGTCTCCTTTACCTATTTAAACGTGTGTTGGAGGAGTTTCCTTGTGCTATTCTCATCTTTAAACCCTAGTTTCGAAAGTTTTGTTATGAAGGAAAGCAAGAAAACTATTCCCTTCAACATATCCTTCAACCACAAATCAATTATTAAAGAGGATGTCAAAAGGAAGGGTGGTAGCATCAAACGTTAAAAGGAAAGGAAAGGCAGTGAGACAGTTGATGCCAGATCTCTCGCCGCAATACTCCGCCCCTTTTCCAATCTTCTCACATGAGGAAGGAAAGAAGTATCAAAAGGTAAAAGAGAAAAGAATTATTGTTCCAAGGTACTTTGATTGGGAGATGGTGACGCAACTAGGTGTGAAAGAAAATCTCCTAGCTATGGCTGAGCGATTGAGATGGTTGAGATTGATCATGGGCGAATGGGAGATTTATAAGGAACTAATACACGAATGTTATACCACATTGGTAGTGGAAGGGACGAAATTCACAAAATTGAAGTTTAGGCTGGGCAGACGAGAATGGGAGATGGATGCTTCAATGTTGGAGAATTTATTTGGGCTGCCACAATTAGGATCGATTAACCTAGCTAGTGAGTTTTCTCTGGGGGATTTCTGGAGAACAATTACTAAGGAAACATCAGAATATGTCACTCATAACGCCCCAAACCTGCTAATTCGGGATGCCTCGTTCATCTTAAGTTATCAAGTCAGGAACTATATGCTCTTTGGTGTGCTTCTAACAACACACCCTATTGTACCTCCTTCCACCTGTTGAAAGGATTTGCGCAAATGGCACGACCTTCAAGCGCCAAGTTAGGATTGGGATACATATTGATAGCACTAGCTCGATCAGTGAGTATCGACCTCACAACGATGAAATGTATTCCGACAAAAGTTTTCAACCAAAGGTACTTGCATGTTTGTGGCCTGATGAGCTTCGCGTGATGTAGTTTGCAACCTTATAATGCGAGAGCAGCTGCTAAAAATCGAGGAACAATAGAGTCATCCTCTAGCGAAGAAGAAGAATAAAGCATCGATTCACAATAACAAGAAGCACCATCTACACTTCCTATGGCTGACACTAATACAGTTTTGGAGATGCTCAACCGTTAGGAAGCTACTTCCGCCGCCAATAGCAACAGGTTAACTGCAATTGAAAGAACAATAGAAGGTATCCAAAAACAACAGCGGTATCAATTAAGGAAGTTGAAGAAATTCTTCGCTGCATCAAATGTAGAGGTGCCATCACCTACACCTTCATAACCAGGCTCTCCTGTTCCTTAAACGTTGATTTCAATTTTCTATTAATACACTTGTACATTAGTTGCGTGTTTGCGATGTTTCTGTTTTATTGCTTTTTGCTAGGTTATGTATTTATAACTAAGGTAATGACATGCCAAGAATTTTGAACTTAGCTTGACAGATTGTGAACTTCATACATGCCTTCTTAGTCATTACAAATCTAGAAAATATATTAATGATCATTTGAGGATAGTACGCATACTAGAACGGATTTGGTACTTTTAGCAGAATTATTAGTATTAAGTTCTTGGTTACTAATTATGATGATTGATGTTTACTTGAAGTTAAACTTGAGGATGAGACAAAGGTTGTGAATGTTAAGGAGGAATAAAAAATAATTAAAAAAACCTCCAAATTCTTGTTCCGCTGTGCTAAGGGTGCCCAAAACTGGCCTTGGACACATGAGCAGTGCTAGTAGCCACTTGATGATGAAAGTGAAGTAGGTTTTGTGCGTTTGAGTATGCTCCTCAGTTGCATTTAATTGAAAAAAATTTCGTCTCAAGCAAGCTTCTTAAATTGTGTTCGAAATAAAGTCTCTTATCCTCATTGCACAGCTTTAATAATTGATAATATTAAAAATATGTTCTACAGTGACTTGATTATGATAATGGAGTTATTGGTGCTATTTCCTGCTCTTATATGCGTACTATTCCCAATTTGATTTGAGGGAGCTTTTTTACATTTTTGGTAATTAAAGGGTCGTAGGAAGTTCACAGGCATGTCAAGGTTGATAAAATATTCTTGGTGTCAAACTACGTGAGTTATTGCTTGCAGTTATTTTCTTTTGTCATTGTGTATGCTTGTGGACAAGCCCAAGTATAGTGGTGAGTATTGATGTGTGTGTTTTGACTTGTTGAGTGTTAATATTTTTAGTTATGTTTTTTGTACTTTTCGTTCTTGATTTAGTAGTTTAGTTTAGTTTTTAGGCAAGTTTGATGTTTTGTTGAGTGTAAAGGAATAGGGGAGCAAAATGATAGAAATTGGTGAAGGAAACAAGGAAAAATGCATCTGGTAATTTGTGATCGCAAGTCACTTTAATGAGAGTGCAATCACGTTGTGATCGCAAGTTACCAGGGTGCGATCGCAATATCAAATGATCTTCTAGAGGTAGCTTTGGCAACGATCGCAAGTTCTAAGTTGCGATCGCGACAGAAGAAGAATTGAGCAAAGCATTCGGGTGCAATCGTAAGTCTAAAAGGTGTGATCGCAATTAGAGCTTTTGACTATAAGATAGGCTATTAAGCTTTATATGCGATCGCAAGTATCATAGTGCGATCGCAACTCACAACTTCAGGGGCGATTCCAACATTTCGTCAGATGTTTAAATGAAGGGTGAACGGTTAAAAGAAGTCCTCAACGTGCGAGAACGTGGGAGGAGCTGTTACAATTCAGTAGAAGGGGACAATCACGAGGGAACAGAGAAATAAAAGGCAATATTAAAAAGAGAAGAGGTACGAAGAAAAGGAGGAGAGAAAAAGCAGGAAGAAGAGAGAGGATAGGAGCTCTGTGAAGCTTGTAATTCAGGGCATATGAACATTTGTTTTCTTTTCAGTTTATTATTTTTTAGTTTGTTTATGATGTGTGCTTTCTAGTTTCTTATTCAAAGATTGTTTCGCCCTCTATGGTGAATCTTGATTTCTGAACTTCTGTTGTGTATGGTTACTGTTTTTTTTATGAATAGCTTTTATTGGATCTTAATGAGAATTAAGTTCTTTTAGAAAAATTATACAAATCTAACTTGCTTGCTGAGAGATTAGTGTCCAAGTTTTATTCCTCGAAAGTTATGCAGTTCATCTCTGTTTCATTTATATCCAAATTGAGAGATTTGCATTACAATAAAACAGAGTAGGTAATTCAGACTTGAGAGAGAAGAGTTCCTTCTTAAGAGACTTGGGGGAGTAGAATAAAAGAATTCAGATTTACTTAGCAGGAGTTGAAACAATGTTTGGAACTTTTAATCTTGTGAATTCGTGAGAAGCAATTCCTTTTCTATATAGATTAATTTTGTCATGGTAGTTTTAACATAGTTGATTTATTTTATATCCTTTTCAACTTCTAGATCTTTTTATTATTAACTTAAAAAATCTGGAAATAATTTATGCTAGACCTTGTTTCTGGAGCCCAACATTTGGAGTCATTAAAACGTAAGCAAACATATCCTATAGGGTTATTTCCATGAACCCTTGTTAGCCATCATCCCATAAGGGTAGCGTGCCCACAACAATCGGACATCAAAACAAACTTATTACTCCAACTCAACCATTTTAACAAGAAGTCAATTATGAACATAGACAACCGAAACTACTTCAATCTATCATTTCATTTCTAAAGCAAAAGAGTTTGAAAAACTTTATTTTCATATCAAAAACCACACCATTGGCTTGTTACAAAAATACAAAATAGCAAATGATACAATTTAATGCTTATGCTTAATATAATTCTAAATACCAAAAGTCTCTGAACTAACTTAATTACAAAAGTCTATATTCTTGGTGTTTGCCAAACTTTGCAAGGATCAATGCTGTTATGCTTTTTCTTCACCTACAGAGTGGAAGGTAATGGGGTGAGCTGCGAAGCTCAGTAGCTTATATATTTATAGCCATTAGCAACAGGCCATACAATTCAAGCACACACACATGTATATAAATGTAACAAAATGTATATATAAATACCCCATTTAATCTAGCAATTCTATCATCCACAATTCAAGCTCAAAATTTCATAATTCAAATGTCATCACATAAAACATATCATGAAGATTCATCCATCAAAACATAACACTCAAATATGCATCATACTTGACAATTCAATTATGTAATGCACAAACAAATGGCTCGAGGGTTCCATGGAAACAGAATGGAGAAACTGAAGTTTGCACCATGAACAAAATGAGTTCGTTTTCGGAGCTCATATGCCACAAGAAGGTAGCCGGGAGAAGGCTCTTGTCAATGTGCACGTGACGAACAGAATAGTTTCACTCTCGCCCAAACAGAAGCATATAATCATGTTCAAAATCATTTTATCAATACTTTCATACTTTTCATGCTCTTTCCTTTCTTTTCATTTATACAAAATGCCATGACATATTTCAAGGCATAACATAAAACACATCACAATGCATTTTCCACATCACAACAATTCACAACTTAGCACATATTCACACATAAGACAGTTAGCTCATATTACACAACAACTATAAACACCCACCTAATTTGCTTCAAAAATTCAAGTCAAGGTTGTCTTTCCCCTTGTTCTTGGGTAAGATTCTTTTGGTTCCCTAAAACAAACCAAGTCTCATTTAATAGGAATCTAATTGGAAATCCCACAATGCAAAATCTCTAAAATTGATTCTAGAATACTTAAACACAAGCATTTTCCAAACTCCATGAACTAAAATCCTTCCAAAAATCCAAAAGATTTAAAATGATTTTACCTTGATTCTTCACCAAGTGAAGCGATCTTTAACTCAAAGGGAAGCTCTTTTCTTCTTCTACCTTTTTCTCTTCTTGAGCAGCTCCAAAATCTCTTTTGAAGACTAAGAAAAATTAAACTCTAGTTCAACTCTCTTCTTTTCTCTCAAATTATTGAACTCTCTTTCTTTTTCTTTCTCATTTTCATTATTCGCCTCTTCTCTCCCTCAATTCACGTTTTTCTTCTTCATTTAAAAGCAAGACAACACTTCTTCTTCCAATTATGCCCTTAATGATTGAGAAAGGTCCAATTTGGCCTTCCATTTATGCCTTATGTCTTTTATGCTTAAGTGTCTTGCCAAAAACATCCTTGAACATTCCTATAACCTTAACACTTTCTTATAGAAACATGTTCCCCTCGTCTTAAGTTTCTAAAGACATCAAAATCATTCAATTTGGTTCAGAAATTTGAAAGTATTGCCCCAAACACTTTCGGATTGTTCTTATATTGAAACAGTACACTATACTTAAATTTCTCCCAGAAATTAAAAGTCTCAGAGACTGAATTAGATTTTGATTTCTTCATATAATTTGTAGGTCCATGTCTCTAGTTTATTTTGAAACAAGAATCATCTCATTCGAAGCTCTACTGATCCAGAAATCATCAAAATACTGAAGTATATTTAGTGAAACATCCAATTCATACTCTTCCAATCGATACCCTTAGTTTGATTCAAACAATCTTTTTCAAATCAATGCCAACTGCTATCAAATTCTATGGAGAGATAGAAAAATGTGTTAAGAAACTATTGGTCCAATAATCATTTCATTTTCAAGTCAGATAACAAGGTTATGGCTGAAAGAATCAAACATGATTTTGTTCTCAATCATATCGAACCTGTCCTGGAAAAAATAGAAATACCTTCACTAAAGATGTCAGATCAAGGTCATTCTTAGATGATGTGAAAGAAGACTTCGAGATCTAAAACTTTCATGAGACCTTGAAGACAAATTCTATCATCTGAAGGGCAAAAAATGCACCAGACAATAGGGTTAGATGAAACCAGATGAAGGGTTAGACGAATTGGAAAAATTATCATAACTTTCCATATAGATATCGGATTAAGGTGTTCTTTAGATGGTTCGAAAGAAGACTTCAAGATCTACAAATTTCATGAAGGCATAGAAGACAAAGTCTATCATCTGAGGGGTCAAAAATGGACTAAATGATAGGGTCAGATGAAACCAGATGAAAGGCCAGACAAATTGGAAAAATTGCTATAACGTTCCCTATAGATATCGGATTAAGGTGTTCTTTAGATGGTTTGAAACAGGACTTCAAGATCTACAACTTTCATGAAGACCTTGAAGACAAACTCTATCATCTAGAGGGGAAAAAGTGGACCAAACAAAAGGATAAGACAAATAGTGCACAGAAGAAGTTTCAGTCAACTATAGAAGAAGCATAAAGTCAGCTATAGAAGAAGCAGAAAATCAACTATAGAAGAAGCAGAAGGTCAACTATAGAAGAAGCAGAAGGTCAGCTATAGAAGAAGCAGAAGTCAACCATAGAAAAAGCAGAAGGTTAATTATAGAAGAAGTAGAAGTCAACCATAGAAGAAGCAGACGGTCAACCATAGAAGAAGCAGATGGTCAACCATAAAAGAAGCAGATGGTCAACCATAGAAGAAGCAGATGGTCAACCATAGAAGAAGCAAAAGGTCAACCATAGAAAAAGCAGATGGTCAACCATAGAAGAAGCAGATGGTCAAATATAGAAAAAGCAGATGGTCAAATATAGAAGAAGCAAAAAGTCAACCATAGAAGAAGCAGACGGTCAACCATAAAAGAAGCAGACGGTCAATCATAGGAGAAGCATCTTCACCAGACAATATGACGTCATCATAGATGATATGACATCACCACAGACGATACGTCTTCACAGATGATATGACGTCATCACAGACGATATGATGTCATCACAGACGATACATCTTCCCCAGATGATATGACGTCATCATCAGACGATATGATGTCATCACCATAAGATACAACTATACTCCTAAGCATCTCCACTTATAAAGATCATAACTTTCGACTCCAATATCCAAAATTCTCATACTATATACTGTTGGAAAGAAAAAGAAAGACCTACAACTTTCTAGAAGATAACTTTGTCTAAATCTATCTAGATCAATCCAGAATTTCCCCTGAAGTTAGAACTTGAACTTTACATTCATCCACCAATATACTACACCCAGTTCTTAACTTCATGACAAATTTTGAGATTCTTAAAGATATAATTTAAATTTGATGTCTTCATAAGAAATGTAGTCATACGTTTCTAGTTTAATCCAAATTAAGAATCATCTCATTCGGATAACTAGAGAAAAAGTTGTTACTAAAAGACTAAAGCGTACTCAGTGAACATTTTCCAGATCAACTACCCATTTTGTTTCACAATCTTTGCTTAACACAACTCATACCAAGATCACCTTTTCTATTTCATTTACTCCTCATTCTCAACTCCATTTCAAATCAATATCATCCATAAAGAAATTATAGTCCATGATTAATCATG
>JAOTBA010068385.1:0-11555 GCA_025629845.1 Erythroxylum squamatum | reverse complement strand
CAAATGATGTTATATTTTAAGTAATTAATAAATAATATTTTAATTAATTACATTGTAATTAACTAATTAATTAATTACATTTTAATTATATTTTAATTAATATTTTAATTAATTAATTTTAGTTAATTAGATTTTAATTAATTAGATCATGTAATTGATTATATTTTAATTAACTAATTAGACTTTAATTAGTTAATTATATTTTAATTAATTAATTAATTAACTAATTTCTTTCGTTGTGTTTTCAATTTTTAGTTTCTATTTTTAGTTTCTGTTTTTCTTTTAAATTTAAAAACTTGACGATAATGTAGTTATATTTTTATTATTGATAATAATTATATATTAGATAAATATTACAGATAAATTATTTTAATTAAATAAATTTATTTTAATTTCTTATATAATATTTATTAACATACTTTATTAAAATTATTTTACTTTATTAAAATAAATATAAAATTAGCTTTTTATTTATAAATTAATATTTGTTTTAAATATATTTTAATTATTAAATCAAATTTCATTTAAAATTTATATATTCTGAAGATATTTTAAATTTAACTACATTTATTATTAAGTAAAGTTAAATTATTCATAGTTTTTATTAATAATTAATTTTAATTAATTGAATATATAATATTAAATTAAAATATTCTTAATTTTTACTAAAAATTAATATAATAAATACTAAAATAACAGATATTTAGTTAATAATAAATTATATTATAAAAATAAATAGAAAATAAAAAACCACTTTTAATCGTTTACATAATTTTTAAAAATCAGAAAAATTAAAACTAGAAAAAGAAATAAATATTGAAATAAATATATTTTTAACTGAATTTAAAAACAAAAATAAAAACAAACGGGCTAAGTGTGTCTGTCTTGCAACTTGATATTTATATGTTTTAACGCCTAAAAGTCCAGCCATACATGACCCTCAAAACTCTGTAATGACTCCCATTCCTCTGGATTATCAGAGGAATGGAGTATTACCGAAAAGCAAGGAATCAAAATGATAACTTTGTAATGATAGTTTGATACCAACCGTTAAGTTTGATTCCATACCCATACATTTTATCCCATTACCCCAAAACAAGCACGCCCAACATCCTCTTTTATCTCATTCACTAAAATAATATCATCTGCAAATAACATACATCAAGGCACATCCCCATGAAAATTCTTGGTAAATTCATCTATTACTATTGCAAACAGGAAAGGCCTAACTAGGAACCTTCTTGTAGCACAATATTGATAGAGAAATGTTCTATATTTCCTCCTATCTCTTCATAACACCTTCATATATATCTTTAATAACCTGTATATAGGTCATAAGAACTCTCTTAATTTTTAAACACTTCCACATGACTTTCCTAAATACTCTGTCATAAGCCTTCTCTAGGTTAATGAAATATATGCTTAAGTTTTACTATCTTTTCTTATAATATTATATTAATCGTCCAAGGAGGTATATAGCGTCTGTCACAGACTTTCCTTATATGAAACCAAATTGGTTCCTTGAGATAGATATGACGTTTCTCACTCCTTTCTCAATCATCTTCTCTCATAACTTCATAGTGTGACTGAATAGTTTAATGCTTCTATAGTCATTACAACTTTGAATGTCTCCTTTGCTTTTGTAGAGATGAATTAATGTGCTAAGTCTTCACTTATTGGCATTTTGGTGGACTTGAGTATTACATTAAAAGCTTAGCTAACTAAATAAGATCCTCTTCTCCTATGCTTTTCCACACTTTTATAAGTAGCTCATCAGATTTTACTGCCCTTCCACTTTTTATCTCCTTCAAAACTCGTTTGATTTCTTCTCTTATAGTTTGCCAACAATAAATGAAGATACAATATGACTTGAATGTTCTAAGATCACCTAAATAGATGTTGTCATCTTTGTCTTTATTAAAAGATAAAGAATTAATTAATTATAATGATAATAAACAACTAAAAAAGATCTTTTTGTGAAAATATGTTAGTTTATTTTTTATTAATTAATTATAATGAATGGATGGATGCTCATGGAACAAAGTAGGAATATATTAATAGAAACATGCAATTTGAATCTTGAGAGTCCCTATTAAGAAAGTATAATCCGTTTAGATGCTTGGAAGTGAACTTTAACTCAACAATATTATTCAAAGCTAAATGATGGATAATATTTAATTATAATAAAAAATAAACTAACATCAATCCCGTGTGGGGTGTGGAAGGGTTTGACCCTTTCGTTTTCGGCGAAATAGCCTCTCATCATATTGCAATAGGGATATTGGGTATATTAGCGGGCCTATTTCATCTTAGTGCCCGTCCGCCTCAACGCCTATACAAAGGATTACGTATGGAAAATATTGAAACTGTTCTTTTCGGTAGTATCACTGTTGTCCTTTTTGCAGCTTTTGTTGTTGTTGGAATTATGTGGTATGGTTCAGCAACTACCCCCATTGAATTATTTGGTCCCACTCATTATCAATGGGATCAAGGATACTTCCAGCAAGAAATATATCGAAGAGTTGGCGCTGGGCTAGCTGAAAATCCAAGTTTATCCGTCGAATCTCGCTTTAGCGGTGTGCATATAGCGTTGATAGCATGCGGCTGATAAAGAAGAAAGATAGATATATATCAAGTGTGCAGTGAGGCAAATTGGTGCTCAAGTGTGATCCTGCGATAGCTATCTTGCTCTGTAGCCAGGCGGAGGATAGATAGATTCGGGGGAAAGATAATAGGAATACAGTGGACTGGACAGGAGAGGAGGGCCAAGCTTTAAAAAAGCGATTGACATATGTTAGTTTTTTTTTAATCATTAAATATTATCCAACATATAGCTTTGAATAATATTGAGTTAAAGTTCGCCTCTGTAAAAGTAGGAGAATGATGCGAAGGTGATAGTGTAATCTGAAGGAATGAATTTTATTCATTATGTAATGTATGTACAGAGCTCTATTTATACTACTATATCTTTCTTGCTTTTGGTTGAGTCTCCTAGAATCAAGAAAAATATTCTAACTACCTGACAAGTGAATTTGCCAGCTGTATAGTACCGGATGAATGAGTGAAGAGGAAAAAAAAGTCAAAACATAAATTGACAAAAGGAAAACAATAAGATACTAAAACAATAAGACTGGTCTTGTAGGCCTGCTGGAGCATTATGGTCCAACCCATTATTCATACTCGAATCCATTGCTTTTGGGTCTTTTATCACCCTCCCTTCAAGTTGGACACTCGGTCAACGACTCCAAACTTGTTAAGGAGACCCAAAAAAATGCGTGCGAATAACGCCTTCGTGAATAAGTCCGCGATCTGTTCCTTAGTATTCACGTGCCTCAACTCAAGAAACCCTAAACTTATGCAATCGCGAACCAGATGAAGATCTATCTCAAGGTGCTTCGTTCTCTCGTGAAAAATAGGGTTTTTCGAGATGTAGATGGCGGGCTGATTGTCACAATACAGAGGTATGGGTTCTTGAACGTTAACCCTAAAGGCTTGAAGTAATTGCATTATCCACTTTAGCTTGCAAGTTGTTGAGGCTAAACTTCTGTACTTCGATTCAGCTGATGGTCGACTCACAGTAGTTTGCTTCTTCGTTTTCCAGGAGATCGGAGATCCACTGAGGAATATGAAGAAACCAGTTAAGGAGCGTCTAGAGAATACACAGCTTCCCCAATCCGAGTCTGAAAAGGATACAAGGTGAGGGCTTTCGTCTGTTGCATAAAAAATCCCTAGATTTTAAGTTCCTTTAAGGTATTTCAGTACCCGTTTAGCTGCTTTCCAGTGTGGTAATCTATGGTTGCTCACGAATTGGCTCAACTATTGTGTTACATACGTAGTATCTGATCTAGTAAAGCCTAGATACTGTAATCTTCCTACTAACCTTCTGTATAGTTCTGGCTTGTTCAGTAGCTCACCTTCTTCAATGGTTAATTTTGTTCCAGGAACGATGGGTGTTGCGCAAGGAGTACAATCCAACAAGTTGGTTTCCTACAGGATATCCATGATTTTTTTACTCTGAGTAAGTAACATCCCATGCTCTGCTCTTGCTATTTCTATTCCCAAGAAGAATTTCGCATATCCCAGATCTTTGATTATGAATTCTGCATTCAATGCTTTCTTTACTGATTCCATTTGTTCTTCATTAGCACCTATTATTAAAATGTCATCGACATAAATGATTACTGCTATGAAATCTTCTCCTGTCCCCTTAGTGTATAGGTAATGATCTGCTTTAGATTTAGTGAAACCAATTGAATGCAGTTTTGAAGATAGTTCCTTATTCCATTGCTTACCTGCCTGTTTTAAACCATAAATGGACTTGATCAGCCTACATACCTGTCCTTCCCTAGCCTTAGTGTAGCCTTGAGGAGGTAGCATATATAGTTCATCTTCTAGGTAGTCATGCAAAAAAGCATCATTAATGTCGCATTGGTACATTGGCCATTGCTTTTATGGTCACAACTTTTGCCACTGGAGAAAAAACTTTTAAATAATCAGCTCCTTCCCTTTGGCTAAAACCCTTTGCCACAAGTCTAGATTTCAACTTGTCTAGGGTACCATCTGCATTGTGCTTAACTTTATACACCCACTTCGAGGCTATGGCCTTCTTTCCTTTAGGTAGATCTGTTAGTATCCAAGTTTTATCTTTCTCTAATGCAGACAGTTGCTCATTCATGGACTCCACCCATTTTCCATCCTTACTTGCAGACTCATAGGATAAAGGCTCAAAAATTTCAGAAACATTACCGATGAAATTGCTGTAATCATTGCTGTGTTTAATGTTCAACACTCTTAATCTATCTTCATTTGTTCCTGCAGGACAACTAACTTGTAATGCTATGTTATTATCAAGGAAGTGAATGGACCAATTTGCTGAAGTTTGGAGGACATAATCTTGCAAGTATTAAGGTAGTATGTGAACTTTGTTGCTTTTTCTTTGTGTGGGAACTGTTGGTAATGTGTTGTGGTCAGGTGGGTTGTTTGGTGAGGCACATTCAGGTGTGTAGGAGCTTTGTTCCGGATTGTTGTCACGTAACTCACTAGGTTGTGTGGTTGTCATGGTAGCTGTCTGTATAGGATATTCTGTGTCTGTGTTGGTTGGAGAACTTGTGAACAAAGGCTCTGGCCTTAATGTAGTGTTTGTAACCTTTTCTTCAAATGGAAAGACATTTTCATAGAACACTACATCCCTTGACACGAATACTGTTTTGGTAGCTAGATCCATAACTCTATAGGCTTTGTAAATTGGCATATACCCAAGGAAAATACACCTTTTTGACCTAGGATCTAGTTTTGTTCTATTTGGAGTCTTGTCTAAGGCAAAACAAAGGCAGCCAAAGGTTTTTAGGTGTTCATAGTCAGGCTTTATGTTGTGCAGTCTCTCAAATGGGCTTATCCAACCTAGGATTTTAGATGTGATTCAGTTAATCAAGTATGTAGCTGTTAATAGGGCCTCTCCCTAGTATCCCTTGGATAATTTAACTTTGAAAAGAAGGGCTCTAGTGATTTGAAGTAAGTGTTTGTGTTTAATTTCCACCAAACCATTTTGTTGTGGCGTATAGGGGCTGCTTTTTTGGTGATGAATTCCCATGTCTGTAAAGATTTTGGCACACTCTTGATTGATGAACTCCTTGCCATTATCATTTTGTATCTTTAACACTAAATTGTCTCTCAATGTTTCTAAGAAATTGCACAATGGTTTGAGTGGTTTGGTACTTGTGTCTTAGTATGAAGGTTCAGGTAGCTCTAGTGAAATCATCCGCTATTGTAAGAAAATAATGTGAAACCCCCATAGTAGAAACACTGTAAGGTCCCCACAAGTCCATATGAACCATCTCAAAAGGTCTAACCGAATGTATATCATGTTTAGGGAAAGGTTTCCTGTGTTGCTTGGCTAGAGGACACACTTGACAATCATGTTTAGTAGGGATAAAAACATTAATCTCATTAATGTGCTGCAATTTTTCCTTGGATACATGCCCTAGTCTAGAATGTTATAGATCAAAAGATACTAAAACATTAAAAACAACATTCTCAGCCTTGTAGAACTCTAGAGAAGGACCTTTTAGGCTATTTGGGGTTAGGAGAGTCTCTGTGCACAGCTCATACAATCCATTTACTACCTTGACAATGGCTATATCATTATTAGTCCGAACGTCCTGCGAAAACAACTTGTTAGAGATGAAAATTGCAGCAACTTCATTCTGAGTAGTAAGCTTATTCACAGACAATAAGTTCTTGAAGAAATTAGGAATATGTAGAACATCATTTCGGGAGATTTTATCCCCTAAATGTGACTGCCCAATATGGCAACCTCTTGCTTAGTCCCATCCGGCAGAGTTACTGGATCATATGCATTATTAATTGTATAGCTAGTGCATTGACTGAGGCCTGCTATCATATGTGTAGAAACACCAGAATCAATAAGCCAAGAATCAGTGTAGTTGTATGTTGTGCCCACAGAGTGTGTAACATTACCTACATAGTTTTGGTATCCTGAAAATTTTACCTCTACCGTAGCTTTGCCTTTCATAGCTTTGCCTATTTCTTGTTGAATGAAATTAGCGATACTGGGAGATATTTGTGTATTCTATGGCTTCTCTTCATTCGGTTCTTGTGTTGTCTCTGCAGGACTTTCAGCTATTTGAACCATGTTGGCTTTTCCTTTCTTCCTTTGTGCAGCAAGCTCCTTGTACCAGTCTGGGATCCCATGAATTTTGAAGCAAGTTTCCAGGGTATGCCCACTCTTTTTGCATTTTTCACAATACTTATCTTCCTTCTTGAGGTAGGGCCCTTTGCTACAATTGTTGCTGTTTCTGCTGCCTTTCCTCAAGCTATTTGACTGCTTAGCTAGCATTGCCATGTTAGCGCTGCTGTCTATAGTAGCATTTACCACTCTTTGTCTTTCAACAGTTTGCAACATAGAGAAAGCTTTATTCACAGTAGGCAGTGGCTCCATTAGCATGATCTGATTAACTACATGTTCAAACTCATCATTAAGACCCATTAGAAATTGAACAAGCCTGTGAGCATTTTCTTTGGCAGTGATGGCCCTTGAGGCATCAAAAGTACACATAGGAATAGGACTTAAGCTAGATAGATCATCGTATAATTTCTTTAACTTAGAATAGTAGGCAGACACTGTTAAAGTGCCTTATTTAAGAGAGCTTATTTCCCTCTCTATTTGGTATAACAATGACTCATTTGCCTCACCAAACCTCTCTTGTAATTTTACCCAAAGTTCTCTAGCAGTAGTGAAAGATAAAAAAGCATCACCTAGTTCTTTAATCATAGCATTGAGAATCCATGATTTTACCATGCTATCTACTCTCTTCCACTTTGCTAATAATGCTGCATCTTCCACAGGCATGGTGTAGGTCCCGTCGATGAAAAACAACTTGTCCTTGGCACAAAAGGCTATGGTCATGGACTTGCTCCAGATAATGTAGTTGTTGCCACTGAAGGGTGTAGTGACAAGAATAACACCGGGGTTTTCTGTATTGGTGACAGAGTATGGCTTATAATCATTTGTTGTGGGCAAGTTAGTGGTGCTAGAGCCGCTGTTATCAACAGTATTAGACATATGTAGGTTAAAAGGTAGGAATCAGAGGGGAGGCTCTGATACCATGAAAGAAAACGGTAGAATGATGCATAGGTAGTAGTGTAATTTGGAGGAGTAAACTTTTATTCATCATGTAATGTATGTACAGAGCACTATTTATACTACTTTATCTTACTTGCTATTGGTTGAGTCTCCTAGAGTCAAGGAAAATATTCTAACTACCTGACATGTGAATTTGCTAGCTGTACAGGACCGGATGAGTGAAGAGGAAGAAAAGGACAAAACATAAATTGACAAAAAAGGACAGTAAGATATTAAAACAATAAAACTGGTCCACTAGGTCTCCTGGAGCATTATGGTCCAACCCATTCTTCATACTCAATCCCATTGCTTTTGGGTCTTTTATCAAGGCGCCCTTTCAAATTGTTCGGAAAGGAGAGGATATTTGGACAAGGAAGAATACACCCGGGTTTTTTTCCTTTGTCTCAGCACGAAATGGAGTCTAGATACAAGAAAGCTAAAGATATTCCTGGTTATTCTCGTCTTCGACAGACCACTAAGGTATTTCCCTCGTGAAATACGACTACATATTTTAGTAAAACTTATACTAATTTCTTTTTGAATCCTTTGTTGTCCTTGCGTTGCAAACTAGTTGACCTGTTCCTCATCAAATCTTTTTTATACAACATATTTGCATTTCATTTTTAAATATTAAGCATTTTGACAAACCTTAGTTCAATTTACTATTCTAAAAAATGCATCCAATATCATTTCTTAGCTGCGGGAATAAAATGCACAAATTGAAATATATGACCCTCATAAGAATGTATTGATATCTGGTCAATAATGTTTGATTTTGCAATTCTCTTACGTAGGACAAAAGTGATCAAAATCCACCAAGTATTTGCCCAATGTCCCAGCAAGTGAAGCCTAGCTGTACCAACTGCAGTTGACGCCGTGCCTGTTGCAATGTAACTTACATGGTATAATGTCTTCATCTGCCACGATTTGTCTAAATTTGGCCAAGTAACAATTGATGTGTTGTAGGTGATTGGCACGTGGGACGGCCATGATTACGGATTAAATGATGCAAGGAAAGAATTTGGTGAAAAAGTTACTAACCAAAGGCTTCTTCTTGATTTTCTCGATGAACCTCAAGATAGTCTACGGTAAGGAACTGATTTGCCAAGGTTTCTCATTAATTTCAGAATATTTTTCTGTATATTTCATTGTTAGTTCCAGTTACTTATGGTTAAGAAAATATATGCCAAATAAATGTAAGTGCAACAATCATTTGAAACTGGCGAGCGTTTATCATGCTTGAACAATCAATTTAATCATCACGGTTTCTAAATTTTAGGCACAAACAGGATGGTGTATATACATCATATGTTTTTGGTCCTGCGAGCAGACAAATTAAGGTATGAAAGAAAAGTTGAGCTGAATTTCATTGATGGCTTATCATAAGAATTTAATTTGCCTCTAGGTTGTAGTTACGAGTCCATTCCTTTGTAGATGTTGTGACGATCTACTGATATGGCACTCTATGGGCTTCAAATTCATTAGCCTCTATCATAAAAAGGCAAGTCCTTTGACAGTATGCATGACCATTGAACATCCCTTTTACAACTTATTCAGGTTATCCTATTAGATACAAGACATAACAGAGATCCTTTGCGTTGTGGTGGAATTATCCTTGGGAGATCTTAGTGGACTTGGTTGGAAAGAGAATTAAATGGATCATAATCGACCATTCCATAATTGGATCTTCTATTTAGGTATAAGGACACTAATTTGTTTCTGTTATACACCCATAAGTTGTGTGACCGATTTGTTTTTGATATGCAACTCTTTGTTAACAGTGGAAAAGCTTGCAACTTAAAATCTAGATACTATTGCTGGTTGAACAATCAATATTTATAAATTTTTGGTCTTTTATAAGAGAAGTGATCAGGCTCATATTCCTCATGATTAGGATTACATTTAGTGGTCTACCCTAAGTTTCTATTTTCTTGACCTTGGCATGGTCTTCCTACATGTAGAAATTGCTTCTTGGTTTGTCTTAAGTTTGGTTGCATTACATTTATTGGTCGTGAATTGTGATTTGGCATATACGGCCTTGTCACAGACCTTGTTTCATTTAGAGGTACTAGGGTGTGTGATTGAGAAGATACTTTAATGGAACTCTTTGTAGGTAACATGATGGTGAGATTACCAAGTCCATGTTCTATTTTGGCTTGGTTAATAGCTATAGTCAGATCTTGGTGCATCAATTTCCTTTTTCATTTGTTAAGCAGCATTGTGCTTAATTCAAACTAGCTCAAGCACTTTGTGCAACCAGTATTAGCATCTTTAGCTCTTTTCTTCAAGTATCAGTTCAAATTTGTTGCTTCAATTTTCATAATCTAATATGTCATAATTGCTTTTCTGAACTCTTTGCTCTCGTTTCTCCCAAACAACTTAGGTAATATCAAATGTATGAGCAGTGACTAGCCCATTATTTTATTTAGAATTGTGGGGCCGTTTCCCAGAGGAAAGGAATCACCTTTATAAATTGATTGCAGATAGCAAGGTAATGATTTTTTGTTAATTTTATGTTGCACATTTGTAATTAGAATTAAATAGTTTTTTTAATGTTATTGATCTCGAGTTACAAGTGCTGGCATAGGTAGTTGATACAAAGGTCATCTTCGGACTCGAACTTTCACCGAAGTTGATTTCCAACACCCTTTGCATGGTAGTCTCACTTAAATTGAATTACCTAAGATCGTGCTAAGATCACGTCTATTCTTATCAGATCACGTCTATTCTTATCAGATCACATCACGTGGGCCAATTGGATGATACCCCCATCTAAGTAGGACTCTAACTGATAAGATAGAATTTACAAGATAACAGAAAGATAGAGTTTACATTCAACTAGGAAACTAGCATTCTTATCCTCGAAGATCTCTACTATCTTTAGATGTTGAGTTCCACTACAATTCTAACTCTTAGTTGTCGCCACATTATCCAAGATCTTCTCACGATCTCTATTCATTGATGATACAGTGTGATCTTATCGAAGCCCATATAGCACACTGGCTTGATCCAATGCTTCCCATAACAAGTCCGCTAGTCGTGACCCATTCATTCGAGCATGAGCCAAGTCCTTAGTCCATCAAGTCTTTAGCTTAGGTCGAATCAATCTCTACAAGATCCGAGACTCTACTAAAATTCGCACAAAATCTGATTCCACTCACCCATGTTTGCTGTAGTGTTTTTGCATGCCTCATTCATGCGTGTAATCTAACTAACCTTCCTCCTAAGGCACATCGTGAAGGTCGCTGAGAAATTCTCCGAAGTTTAAGGGCCTAACAAACTACACCCACCAGATAGATTCGACGCCCTCTTCAAATTAGTTTGAAGGTAAGCGTTCACCTGGTCCTCAAATTATCACAAGGTCATATCTTTTTCTCACGTAGCTTCTGTAACAGGTTTACCTTTCCATTGAATCAAGAACTCGCTTCATCGGTTCTTCTTGTGTTGACCCATTGTTCGATGATCAGGATCTTCTCCACTTAATCCTTGAACTATTTCATCACAACTAGTAAAGCTCGGTTTACCTGACTCCTATTCGGATCCGATATATCTTCATAGTAAAGCTTGAGAAAACTAACATGAAAAGTAGGGTGTACTTTTAACTGATCGGGCAACTTCATTATGTATGCCACGTTCCCCACTTTGTGTAGCCTTCAAATGGACTATCGTACTTCGACACCAAACCCCTATGAACTTGCTTACTCAAGGTCTTCTTCCAAATCTGTGGAGTTAATTTCAAGAAAATTTTATGATACGGAAACCTTAAGAAAATAAGATTCTTGAAATCCCTAATCTTAGTGAATCAAAATCCTAATCTTTCTATTTTAAGTGTTGGGCCCCCGCCCTTGCGAGTCACGTGCCGACGTCCTATGTGACATCTAGGCGCGCATCCCACAAGGTTGGTGAGCCCTCA
>JAOTBA010068375.1:0-11557 GCA_025629845.1 Erythroxylum squamatum | reverse complement strand
GAAATTTGCATGAGAAATTTCGGGGAATTACTTGAGTTTGTAAAAGTTTCTTTGTGTTGTGGGTTTCGAATTGTTAAGTCTTTCATCGCTCACTTTTGCTTCCGAACAAGTTTTCCTTAAAAGTGCCAACTTTCAAGTCTTCCCTCCCTGATCAAGTTTAAGGTTTCCGAGTCCGATGTTGGGCTCCGGTAACGGGGTCCAACAATTATAACATTTTTAAATATTAAATAAAAATTTATTAAAAAGTTATATATTTTGAAAGATATTTTAAATTAATAATACCTATAAAATAAAATATGTTTTATTTTATATTAAAATTTATTGTAAAAATTTGAATTAAGTTATTAGATTAAATTATTCATAATTTTATTAATACTTAATATCAAATAATTAAATATAATATTTAATTAAATTATTTATAATTCTTATTAATAGCTAATATTATATAATTAAATAATATATATTTAGTAGATGGTAAATCATATTAAGAAAAACAAACTAGAAATAGAAAATAAAAACATCTTTTTATGATTTTTATAATTTATAAAAACTGAAAAAAAAATTAAGACCAAAAATAAAATTAAATAAATATTTTTTACTTAATTAAAAAATATAAATAAAAATAAAAATAAAAACAAATAGATCTAATTTACCCTTACTTAAATATAGTTTTTTCTTCTTCTAGTTTACTTTAAACTTGGGTTCACAGGTCCATTGTAACTTTTTTGTCGTACAATCTTGTAACCCTCAGTCTTAGGCCTGAATATATACATACCTATATAAGCCCAAATCTACATTTAGTTGTCACATTCATGATTCAACACTTTCTCATTTAAATAATCAGGCATATTTAATTTTGACTTAATAGTTAATACAATTTTCAGCTTTTAATTTAATCATATTGCCTTTAAAGTAATGGCTTTTATCAATATTTTAAAAATATGACTGAAAATAAAGTTACTAAGACAATTAGCTAAATATTAAATAAAATTAAAGAATTTAAATTATGATTAAAAGAGAATCTAAAAATTTAAAGTTTAATTAAAATATTATTAAATAAAAATTGATTGATTTATTTTAATTTATAAGAAATTATTAGTTTACAAAAATTGCCTGATTGATTAATTAATTGAAAACTGAAATAAAAAATTAGGTGATTTAAAATTTTTACAATTATACCAATCGAAATAGTTAAATTTTTAAATCATTAATTTTTATCAAATGCATTATTTTATTCGTGATTTAATATCACTTTACAAAATAAAAACTTCCCTTTCTTTTAAATTCATTCTTTTTTCTTTCAATTAATATTTGGTCAAACACCGGATTTGACTAATATTTCACTCAAGTCTTCTTCTTTACTCTTCTCTCTTTTCGCTCTCGCTCTCTCTCTCTCTCTCCCTCCCTCCAGAATAGCTCGAGGGTTTCCTTTTAGCGCCAGTCCATGGAGGACTCCTCTTCCCATCCGTTCGATTCAAATCTAACGGCTACTGGGGCTTCCAAATTCCTCACCAATCTTCCTTCTCGCGGCTTCTTATCCTCCACCGTCCTCTCCTCTAATCCGGTAATTGTCATCACTCCTTGTACTTCTTTCTTCTTGCTGTTGCTTCAACTTCATCACTCCTTGTACATCTTTCTTCTTGTTTATTGAAATGGGATTCTGTTTGTTTCCTCAGAAACTGTGGGAAACTGTTGCAATTCTTGGATTTTATTTTAGTCCTTAGCAACCTACTTTTGTTTGCCGTTTCTGTCTTTGGTTTGGAAATTTGTGGGAATGAAGTTGTCATCGTTTATCCTGTCTTTAATCTTGGAAAGGGAGTTTTTTTCAATGTTCGATTGTTGTTTGTTTGGAATAACTGTCCTCAAAAATGCTATGTGATTAATGGCATAATTGGCATTTTCTCATTGCATATGATGCAAAGACACGGTCTTTCTGATGGGTTACTGACGACATTCAAAGGCATGTGTTTGTTTTTGTGGTTTTGGATGTAATTGAAGGTGTTTCTTTGTTGTTGTAATTTTTATCTTAAGGTAAGGGGTGAACTTGGGTAAAGTTTAGTAGGGTGCAATAGAATGGAATTGGAGATGAAATTTAAGGGATAATGTAATGCAATGTAATGATGAGCATTGCATCAAAATTGCCGGTCTAACTGTAATTGTATTGGTATAGGGGATTTGGCTAATGCAAATATGCAATCATTACGGTAAATTGTTTATTTAAAACCTGCAAGCGACTGAATGAAGTGATGAAATATTTATTTGATATATAAAACTACATCATCCTCTTGTGTTTATGAGTAATAATCCAGTTTATTCACCTACTTCTCCCCTAGACCATGTTGAGAAAAAACAGTCCTTGTAGGACCAAAAATCACGGAGATCTGAAAACTTAAGGCTGAAGTCCATCTCACTGTTTGACTTCTTCTTCTTTGATTGTTTAGCATTAGGCTTCTAGTACCTTATTAAACATGAATTTTCCTTTCTATTTTCTTTATACTGTTAGAGTCACATTCCATTGTTATAACCTTTGTGTGTTCACTTTTTCATTTGCACAGGGTGGCATGCGTGTTTATATTTGTGACCGTGACACCTCACCTCCAGGTTTGCCTTGATTTTTAAATTTTAGGCTTTCTCGTCTTTGGTATGTGTCAAAGACTTTATTAGTTTAATAGCTATAAAGTTATCCATGTCCTTTAGTCTGCTCGCCTGAGCGGAGTCGTTCAAGTTGACATGGATAGGTGAATAGTAGATACTGATTGTTTGTGTAGTGATCGTATGTTTAACAGCACTATTGTTGGGAAAGTTAAGCTTTTCTTTCTTGTTGCAGAGGGTCAACTGATAAAGACTAATCAAACAAACATACTGATAAGATCCCTCCAGCTTAAGAAGCAGAAAGGGGAATCCAGTTCCAAGGACGTGAAAGGTGCACATGCAACTGATGGATCTCGAAAGAGGTTATATTTCCACCATAATTAGCTTTCTTATTAGTAGCTATCTATATGCTTTGGCATACTATTATGTTGCAGTTGTATTCTTGAAAATGTCCATCTAATTTAATGCTTTTGTGGCTCTGCTGTTTGTAGTTTTACAAGACTTACTTTGCTTATATGATCATATCCATTATATTCAATGCTTGCTGATCATGTTTTTAGGGCCCCGGAAAGGGTTTTGGACAGCAGAGCATCTGCTAAGAGAAACAATAGTCAAACTGGTCCTCGACAAGGTGAGTAGCTGTGCCTCGTCTTTAATCAACAGTATTGGATTTGTGCTTCTCTCCAATTATGTCTTGTGTCTGCATTCATATTTATGATTTACTCTGCAAATAGTAGTATGTCTATGTTTTATTTCAGTTCTTGCATGAATTTGTCATAAATTTGCAGTGATTAAGGCTAGTTATAAATTAAATTTCATAACATGTTTATGAAGGGACAGTATCTTGATAGATGCATATCAGAAATCCCCCTTTAGCTTCATAACATGTTAGGAACCCTAGCTTAATCAACTATAGAGTAGTGTATTATTTAATAACTCCAACGCCTAGCACTGCGATTACAAAGGTAACTCTCAGAACTATTCCGAGCCCAGAGCAAATAATGCTCCTCAGGGAGAATCGGATTCTCTCTGCCTATATTTTCTATCTTCCTTCTGCCTATCTTCTCTTCTATTTTCCCCCCTTTTTATAAGCCCCCCTCTACATTCTGTTATGCCTAACCGATTAGCCACCTCAGCTGTAACTAACTTCGCCCACTGTCCTTCCACTGGAACACTCTCCTCTCTCTCTCCCGAAGATCCTAACATAACAACAGCTGAAAATTATAGTTTCCCGTATGATTTCTCTGTAAAAATATTCAGATGAAGTTTAGTCAATGAAGGTATTGCTTATAATTTCCAAACTTTCTGAATGTCAACAGAATAGGCAACCTTTTTCTTGCAAGTAGAGCGTAATAAGATTGAAGCCTTTGATGTAGATATATAGGTTTTCCTATACTGTCACTGCCAATTAACTAAGTCTAGTTTTCATGAAGATATTTTTAGTTTTTTTGGAATAGGTATATTCTTGAAAATATCCATTGTCCTTAAATACCATCAATTTGTTTCTGTGCGGTAAACATTAGGGTCATCAACATTTTGTCTTTGAGATAATAGCCACATTGCACTCATTGCAAGTATTCTATTGTTGGGTGTTCAGAGGGATCTGCTAGCCGCACATCTGATAGGGACTTGCAGTGTCTGACAGTAGAGAGGCTTCGTGCACTTCTAAGGGCACGAGGTCTTTCAACTAAAGGCAAAAAGGTAAGCATGAGACAACTTTTCTGAATTGATCTGTGTGTTTGGATGCATGGACAAATTTTTGGAAGCCGAACAAATTCAAGGATGTTAGAGTTCGTCTCATTCTAAGTTTGCCTCTAATCATATTCTTCATATGTGCAGGATGAGCTGGTTGCTAGGTTGAAAAGTGTAAATGGTTGATGCATCTGTTCTCCAAAGTTTAAAAAGTTAGGGCAAGCAGAGTATGTTTTGTAATTTTCGTTGGTCTTCTGCTCTAATTTAGGAAATGGCTAAAAGTGAAAGAAAATGTAATTCAGGAGTGATGATTTTGATATCAATCAGTTTAAAGTGAAAGCATGAGCTGCATCTTCTGTTGTCTTTGAACTGACTTTTCACTCCTTACTAATGTGTGATTGAATTTCAAAACCGGTCATTACATGTATGCTGTACGCTATACCGCTATAAATTACCTTTTGGAGTTTACCTGTTAAAGAGTATATCCACAGATACCTTTACTGTTCGCTGCTTCTTGTTTTTAGCAATTTTTACTCTTACAACATTACCTTGAAAAGCTTGTAGATTTTGCAAGCTTTAGCTCATTACTGGACTCTTATACACATAGCTTATGTTTGAGTTCTTTAATGACCAAAAGGAAAATAACTTATGACATGGATACTGCGTAGGAAATTCTAGCTCTGATGGTAACTTGGGCCTATAACTTTGTCCCGTTTCAGACATTTAACATGAAACATAAGCAAAGGGGAAAGAACACCCGACTGTCATTTTTCTGTGCGCCAAAACTAATATATTTTAGAGGACGAAAATTAATTATATGCACAAATCAACGTAAAAACTAAATCTCCATTCCCTGGATCCAAATCAGAACTGTTATCCTTACCTCTGATTCAACAATGTGTAATACTCATCACGAAGTACTGAAACATAAGACAGAAGACAAGACAACCCAAGTCTTGTGCAATTTCGTATAGTTTGCTGACTGAATCAATCATCTCGTAGGTTCTTTCCTCTTCAACTCAGTGAGTGACATCGATCTCTGGACTGCTTGCTCAACTATATTCTTTCTTCCATACATAAGTTGTTACTTATCGGACTTAAGGACTAGGGGAAGCAATCATTATTGCAGAATCACATGCACGGCATAAATTACAAAAATCATATCAGTATTTGGACTATGACGAAGAATATTCTTTGCAATGACCGCAGTCACTGCATTACAATGCTCGTACGATCCTGGTTAAACCTTTCTTGGTTCCACCAGATATTTAGGAACGAACGAACCTGTGTGGTCCTACGGCTACATTAATTTTGCCTGTTTTCTGAGGCTGAATTGCATCAGGTGAAGGTGGTCCTCCTCCATCTACAATGTGACAGGAGAAGGAAGATATTTGCTAAAGAAAAGGTAGTATTTAGCAGCTTTATGTATTTTACGACTGACTCAGAGATATAAGCATGCAAAGTGATAACATACATTTAGATGACCCACTTTAGTACTAGCAATGGACAATCGAGAAACAGAGTCAGTTGCCCAAATTATTCAGCTCAACTTACGTACATACATGTCCCCTTCTTTAAGCTATTTTACCAAACATTATTTTCCATTTAGCTACTGATTCTCCTATCAAGTTAGTCTAATCGCGATTTATCGTAATTCTGTTTTTATACAGTAAATATAATGTAGTATAACTCGTGGTTCGTAATTTGAAACTTGGGTCCTTATCAATTATGTTGGCTTGGCATTCTTTATCTACAGTCAGCCAAACTTGACTACCAAGTGGCATGTACACTATCAGATATTTATCTTAGCCATCTTCTCATCAGGAGACTCTCGTGGGTCGGTGCTGTAGAAGACAGTTTTGCAATAGTAGACGACATCTAATTGTCACGGAAAAGGAAAAAGCAAAAGCAAACGAAAATGAATGAACATGTGAGTCAGTCATCAGGAGACGAAAGAAACAAGAGATCGTGATGGTGCATGGTAGATATTTATAGGAAGACAATCTCATGGTGGATATTTATAGGAAGACAATCTCATAGAATGTGCTTATGGATTAAAGCTAGCTAGTTCAGTAACGACTATGGATAAGGTGGATTCTGAATTGGAGATATTAGAACAGAGAAACCAACTGGTTATGAGTTGGCACTTCGGACCATAACGACGAGCCTAGGTTAAACCTGTACTTTTAAATTGATTGTTGTCTTACGTACGTAGGACCATGCATGATATGCATTTGTATGCCGCACTAACATAATGACAAACCAAATCAATGAAGTAAAATTCCTTATTATCTTTGTCATGACCAATGTGAATTAAAAAAGAATTATTAACTGAACAAATAGAACGTGAACAAGAGATCAACTATACAAGATGTAATACATATACACACTTCAACAATAGTTATCAATAAATAGCTAAAATGATAGGGAAACATTAAAAATAATTTGTATGTGCGTTAGGATTACAATCATCCTAGCACTAAGGATCAACAAATAGCAAAAAAGACAGGAAAACAATAGCAAAAAGAATTTGAGAGTGCATTAGAATTACAGGCATCTGAGATATAATAAACTTTGGAGATTATCTTGTCAATCTGTAATCTTTAGGTTGTAGAATGAAATATTGTCAATGCCTGAAATTTGATCAATGGAGCATTTAGTGATGATGATTATAAAAGCTACATGTTTCATAACTATAATTTCAGGAGGAGTAAACTTGATGTAGCATATAAGAAGTCTGCCATGAAGATTTCGTGAGATGAGGGTAGGGAGATTCATTTTCTTGCAACACAAAATACAACAAAGGTTGGACAAAATTGTGAAGAACAATTAGCATTTACATTATTGGTTATCTAAAAAAATATAAAAAGGTATAGGTTTTATTGTCAAAATCATAGTCCAAGAATTGTTGGCACAATGATGAAAAACTTTTTTTTTTGAAAGATAACTGATGTTTCATTAGTTAAGGATTCACCAAACCTAGAGTATTACAGAAAATAAAAAGATTCAAGATTGCTTGGAATTACAAATCCTAGTAATTAGATAATCCATTGTGATTTAAACCAATGACCAAATGTTTACAAATGGCACACAGAATAAGGACAGAGCAAAGAACAAGTATCATCCAGTGAAACTATCTCAAGAACTTCACACATGTTACAAGGAAAACAAGGAGCCAGCCTTCAACGGATCTATATGCAATGCTAATTTGAAAGTTTGCAGTTAAGCACTTTGCACTACTATTGTGCATCAATGCAAGGCATTCTTTTTTTTTCTCTTTCTAGTTTCTTTAGGATACATTGTATTTATTAATAATACACTCTTTAGAGGAACACTTATAGAAACAAAATTATCGTAAACATTAGATAGACCAATGGAATGCAGAGTCTGATGTCAAGAATAGGATGAACGGAAAAAAAACCTGTGGAATAATGCGCTGCATATTGCTCACTCAGGACCAAATTCTTCAGCAAGCCGCTTTAGATTGTTTGCAGCGGCATCACGAATTGAATAAACATACATCACAATTTAAGGGACGATAATCAACAAAATTAGATGTACAAGGACTTTAACAAGGTGATAATGAAAACTACTAATTTCAAAAGGTAAGTATGTCATTGTCCACTAGTTAACAACTTAAAAAACAGGCTTATTCTTGTGGATGTAGTTATGAACTTGTCCTAATAGGAAATGACGTCCTAATGACCACAAAAACTCTAATACTTAAACCTACCAGAGAACCAAAGTTAAACATTGGATAGAACTATAAAACAAAAGGGATATGACTAATATACGCCCCTTTTTATACATACAAAAAATGAAAAGACAAACCTTATCCCGTAGCCACTGCATGCAAAGAGTACCAAGTTTGTCGTCAAAGAATCCTACTCCCAGCTGACTTGCTAGTAAAGGTATGTACTCTATAATTGCAATCTGAACCTTCCAATGCCTATCTTCTGCAAACTCCATAATGGTAGGCAATAAAGATCAGGATTGTAGATCAACGCCAATAACCTGCTAGTACAACATATTTCTCTATCATATGTTAATGTTGTGGTATAGTGTAATAGCGCAAAAGAATCCTTTTCAAGAGGATATGAAACTTTTACGAAAGAAATTACATCCGAGTTACAGCAAATGGTAAAATGTAATGGAAGCATGTTTCATTTTGTCCCAGACATGCAACTCCATCACCTTCAAAAGATTAAATAGCAAAAGATAAAGTTCCCAAAAAAAATCTATCGGAAGGTCACAGTGCCTAAAGATAATCAGCAAGGTCTTTTCCTTGAAAATTCTATGCCTAATTTATAAGATTAAGTTACCACACCAAACATAATTTTTTGTCTTCAGTTGTTAAAAACCTGATTCACTTGATCAAGTTTGCTAATTATGTTACCAGAAATTCATCCTTCAACAGGGAAAGAAATATAGCAAGAAGTTGTTCAATTGTTGCATTTTGCATTGAAAACCAAATAAAGTTTGAATCCATTGCGTGCACTTCACCATGATAAAGGAAATTGAAAGAATGTAGGTTCATATAAATAGCAAACAACTCAACAAATTTCAAGCAGACCACACAAAAATTCCACAAACGAAAAACCCTGTAGTTATCAAGTCATACAAACTTCCAAATTTATCAAATTCCAAGAAGGCAATATGCTTTGAGCTTGGCTAAACTGGGTGATAGAAAGTAAAAGAATAACAGGTAAAGAGCCATATAAGCAGCCAAGGGATAATAAAGAAGAGGAATCAAGTTGAACATTGACACCAAATCACTAGCACACAATTACTATAAACAAAATATAAATCAAAGCATACTCCACACAAATATCACTAGTTTGATCATACCAAACAGCCAAACAAAATCAAATTTTCTATGATATTAAAACGTAAATTCAATATCTTTTAGAACTTCCTAAGAAAAATCAGAAAACATAGCCAAGGCCAAAATGCATCCTGTCACCATAAACTAAACAAAGAAAGGAGATAACAGTGCTGACATATAAGAGGCAGATTATCTTTACCTTTCCTAGAACGGGAGCCATTCCCATTATCACTGAAGCGAAAGCAGAACGGACATACTGGGACGAATTTGATGATAGTTCCTACAAAGAAGAGCAAGGAAAAAAATTGGCATGAAACAAATAGGCAATTTTATTAAAATTGTTTGGATCCAAAGTGCAGCATGCACCAAATTCTAGATATTCACCTTCACCCAGGGAAGACTATGTTGAATTGCAAGTTCTATACTTAAAATGCGGGAGAACTTAGATACTTTTCCAGCAGTTGCTATTCGTACTTCAGCCTCATTATCACGAAGCAATTGCACATATGCTAGAACCAAATCCATCCTTAAGTTATAAGCAATAGTTCCAAATTTTGGAATTAGATACCGTTGACACTAATCAATTATCTAGCATCAAATTAAAGGATGGATATTCAGAAAGTAAAATCATCAAAAAAAAGTTCAAATTTTAGGTATATAACTCGTGGGCTCAGGCCCCACAGCCTTACAAAGTTCATATAATTGATTGACAACCATGTAGCGCACACGCTAAGACTTGTCCTACATGTAAATTAGCAATAAAGTAACATAACTATGTAAAATAAGTATGACTGCTGCATCCATCAGCCAGCAATAGAAAAAATATTAAAGTTGTTTGTAGAAACATTTAATATATTGGCCCACTAAACCAATTATGTCAGCGCAAACTGGCAATATATAAGCAACTAAAACTGGCTGTATGTAAGCAATTAAATCCTAGAATGAATAATTATTAACATGCTTTATGAAGTACCAAAAATATCAATGAGATAATGACTATAAAAAGCAAGGAATTCTAAGCCCACGCTTCCACGACAACATTCAAGACATCAGTTAAAAAGACCAAAACCAAAAGGCAGATATATATTTTTTTATTAAAAAAGCATATGAAGAAAAGTCTAATGTCTGATTCAATTCCAAACTATAATATCCTTAATTCAACCAGAGAAAAGAAGAATAAACCTCTATACTTAACAATGACAAAAATTTTGGCTGACTAATTGTAGCATATATATAGATGTGTACTCCCAAACAAATCCAACTTTATTAGGAGAAAAGTGGAACACTAATATCTAAACGTAGCTAATGCAAACCAAATATAGGTACATAGGAGAGAAATTACTTCCAAACTTGAACTTAGTCTGAACTTATTTAGTCTTTTAAAGTGCATTTAACCCAAATTTCTGTAATTAAATTGTTTTAAAAAATATTTATATCCAAATTCAATCGAAGCGGAGTATTAAGTTTAAACCCAATTAATCCAAATTCAACACATTAATTTCAAATCTAATCAGCCAAATATACACCTCTATTTGGATATTTTCGAACCATATACTATTTACAACAGTGATATGAAATGGGCAAGCAAAAGATCGAACCATATCAGAGTAGTTACAACATTACGGGAGTAAGTGCTAGCCATTGAGATTAGGCAAAAAAGCCTATATTTAACTAATCGTTATTTAATCTACAACTTAAATTAAACTGGGATACCTTTGCCAATTCTTGCAAAAGCTTTCCCAAGCCTACACATCAATCGCTTTCATCAGTAACTTCATTCAGCTAGTATATCTGCCTTCTCATTTTAGTATCCACAAACAACTCAAAAAATGTGTTGTGGCGGTCCTATAGTACTCTTCAAGTGTAGGCATTTACCTAGTTTCCATCAATCAAACCATCATAATAACAACAATTTGATACAATGAGACAACAATATCAAAATGACCCAAGATCAGATAAAAAGAAGAAAGATTAGTTAAAAGTTACCTTTTAAGTTAATTAGTATTCAACAAAATAAAACACATTAAAACAGAGCAGGAAAATGTGGAAGGGAAGCATAAGGGCATGTGCCCATGAAAAAAAGCTGAATTTGCATCCTCGGTGAAACCCACAACAAAAAAACCACCAACCATAAACACTGGGGACCAGACTACAACGAAGAAACCCAAAAACTAAAACAAAACAGTAAAAAAGAGAAAAATAAAGCAGCTAAAAATAACTATGACAAAAGGGTAGTCTTCACCCTTCTCTGTGAAAGCAACAAAGTCTGGAAACCCAAAAAATAAAACAAAACAGCAAAAGAGAGAAAAATAAAGCATCTTAAAAGAACTATCACAAAAGGGTAGTCTTGACTCTTCTCTGTCAAAGCAACCACTACAAGAAAATTGTCAAATAACAACGGAAATATACCGACCGAATTGAAGTGGTATGGAAATAGAGACGGAATTG
>JAOTBA010068293.1:0-11563 GCA_025629845.1 Erythroxylum squamatum | reverse complement strand
ATCTTTCCTTAACACAACTCATACCAAGATCACCTTTACTACTTCATTTACTCCTCATTCTCAACTTCATTTCAAATAAATATCATCCATAAAGAAATTATAGTCCATGATTAATCATGAACACCAATAACAGAACATACACATGTGTACATATTCTTAATCAACTTACTACACCAATTTAACTTCATTTTTTTGCTTTCATTTTACTTCTAACTTTCCCCTTAATTCTTCTAATTTTGAAATCTCTTATCCGCTAAAAGCACCAAAGAAAATATGAACCTATCCACATTTCTCATTTATTAGTTCTAGTCTTCTAAGAAAAGTTTGGGATCCAACAACTCTCCCCCTTTAAAAAATTTCGTTCTCGAAATTCTTACCTGAGTGGTCAACCAAATGGAGGTAACATTGTCTTATGTTTTCCTCAGATTCCTTAGTAACTTCTTCACTTGAATAATTTCTTTCAAATGATCATAGTCAAAAGACTCAGTCGGTCTTTCAATCACTCATTTAATCATTCACTTTCTTAACAAGTTTCTCGTTGGTTTCGATTACTCACACTTTTCCCATTTCCTGTGTCGATAACATCAATATCAGATCATATCAATATCTCTTAACATACTCATATTACGAACTGAAGACATCCTTGTTGGCAATACTAACTCATAAGTCAATGGTCTGGTTCTCAATATCTTTATCTGGACCAATCCAATTCAAACTTAGCTAAATCTTTATCTTAGCCTAAGCACATTTGCACTCAATCTAAGCACACCTTGAGAAGGTGGTACTCTCTGAAACATTTCATCTTTTGCTTCTACTTCCTTAGCCATTAAACAATATCTCGGTGTATTACCACTAGGATGAATATCATAGGTTGTTATTTATGCCCCTCTAACCGTCTCTTTGTTTAATTATCTTTATTGGTACGCATACTTCTTATTTCAATCACAATGCATCATCTTCCTATTCAAACCCAAAATTCAAATCTATTTTCAATCTCTCAATCAAATTCACAATTCCTGAATTTCTCAATTTGGGATAAACCAAGCCCCACATTCCATGTTTTTTTTTTACTTTAGTTCTGATAATTCTTAATATCAAATTTCTGCTTAAGGTATCTGATATAACACGTAGCCTTACTTGGAATTTCTCACTTGTACAATTATGGTCTTTCAGTATTTATATCAATCTTCTTGGTTTCATATTCAATTCTCTCGATTCAATGATTGCCTCAAACTTTTATGATTTGTACTTGTATATATACATCCCAAATATTCCTTTACATATACTATCTCCAAACTTCAAAATAATCACTACTATAGTAGCTCTAAATCATGTATCGAATAGTCAACTTATAGGACTTTAGTTGTCTCCATATGTATGAAATCATTTTATCCTACTGCATTGGATTTATCCAAATCTCTTATATAATATCGTTGCATACTATAGAATCTCCAAATCTATATGATATAATTAATATCAGTATAATTCCTCAAAATTTTCTTTACTCTCATTACTTATTCGCGTTACCCATTTTTCTTCACGTATTCAAATTATTCTTCTAAAATTTTCGAATATCTATAATACATCATCAAATTTCTCTTGGATCACTTTAGTCTTCAATACCATGGTACTATCAAGGCAATTGTTAACTCAACAATTATTATCAAACTCCATATGCCCATGATTAGCTCTCCTAATTCCTTAAATAACTAATTCCTCGATGAGGTAACATTATTTTGCGTTATTTTCAATTTCCCATTTGACTCACCTTTCTTAAATGATCTTCTCCATTCTTTAGATTTCCTCATATTTCACATTGGCTTATTCTAATGTTTGCTCATTCATACTAGTTTCTCCTCACATTTCAATTTATTTGTAACTTAACTTCCTACTTTGGTAAAACCTTCATCAAAATCTAATTTGTATCTCCCTCGTATATTCTCATAGAATATAATGTGGATCTAAGTTCTCCTCACATTATCAATAGTGTTATCTCAATTTCCTAAAATCCACTTTTGTAGTTGGATACTTTCATTAAGAAAAATACATACATTCTCAATAGCATACTCTACCTGTTATGCTTGAGTCTCCACTAGGCATAGAACTCCCATATTTATTTCTAATTCTTTACGTATTCATCTCTGATTGGTTCTTTTATTGATCATTCTTAACATAAACTACCCGATCTACTTAACCTAATTCAAAATGATTCTTCTTCGAAAGAAGATTTCTTGCTACAATCATCTATGCTATACTTCCATCTTGTTACTCTGATTCATCTCATAATTTTTAACTATAGGGCTCATAGATTATCTCATATCCCATATCCAGATATAGGTCTCATATATACTCAATCATATTATTCACCAATTTAACCACATTACCAAATATGTACTCACGATAACTAGTCAACATAACCCTTAGAACCTTTACCTATATCACTATCCTTTGTTTCACTTTCCATACATACGCTCTTGATCAATTTAGGAGCATAAACATATAGCCATCTTGATAATCAAATCTCAAATTCACTAATACAATCTTATACTTGATCATAAATTCTGAGTTCAACCTTTCGATTCCACTTTGCTTGTACACCTTAAATCTTGTTGTTTTCACCCTGTCTCTATCTCTTCTTCAATTAATACATGGCAATATTTTCACATCCATATCAATTCAAGTACAAATCCTCACAAAATTCTGTTACTTTGTTAATTGACACAACCACAAATACTGCATCTATAACTAACATATTAGACTACGCCATATTTCTTATTTCAAAATATCCACAAATTTTCCTCATATTACACTCTAACCAAACACCATTCCTCTCATCGTTTCTACTAGTCTAAACTCTTAATAGAAGTTCATACAGGTGACTCATACGGTTGCAATTACTGGGATTCTATACTCATTAGTACCCTTCTCAAATGGTGAGAAATCAGACACAGCAGATCCTTGCAAAACTTCTCGTATTCTTTTACAAGGTGGCATTTTACTCCTTCAATAAGACACCATCATTTAGCTTACTTTCATTCTAATCTTATTTCCTATATGTATGCATGATATGCATGTCACTTAATGCAACACATCAATTCACAATACAACAATAAATCACATAGCACACAATTCATCCTATAATGCATTCTAAGCCTCGAAAAAACCTAGGCTCTGATGCCAAACAATGTTCGACCCCGCTTCCAGAGCCCAACATTCGGAGTCATAAGATGGTCGAAACTCATTGTAAATTTTTTTTCAACAATAAACGCATATGCAGAAAATCGATAATCAAATCGGCCCGATTTATTTACAACCATTTTAGTCACAAAGATGCAAACATTATTGAACGCATCAAAGTTTCGATACTCACTTGGGCCCATTACAGAACACGATGTTTGTTTTAACAATATCTTTACGTTCAAAAACCACCCCTTTTTCCATAATACAAATATAAAATACAAAAATACAACTACACATGATACAATTGAATGCTTATGCTTAAGATGATTCTAAAATATAAAAGTTCCTGAACTAACTTAATTACAAAAGCCTTTAACTATCTTGAAGTCCCAACGCCTTGCAAGTAGCGCTAATCTTCTCTTTCTACACCTGAGGAGGGAAGCGTGGGGTGAGCTACTAAGCTCAGTGGTTAACATATTTATAGCCATTGGCAATTGACCAAAGTCAAGCATATCTATGTGTAAATATATCTAGCTTTCATACTTTATTCAAGCAATTTGAACATTCACCATTTTTTTGGCTCAAATCACATAACACTCAATATGCTTCATACTTGACCATTTAAAGATGCAAGTAATATGGGCAGCCGGGAGAAGGTTCTTGTCAATGTGCACATGACGAACAAAATGGTTCCAGTCTCGCCCAAACAGAAGCACATAATCATGCTCAGAATTCTTTTACCAAAATGTTTTTATACTTTCAAATCTTTTCTTTCATCTTTCTTGTTCTTTCCTTTCTACATATGTAAAATGCCAGAACATATTTCAAGGCATAACATTGATCCAAAAATCACAATTTAATTTTATCAAAATATCATGCTTCTTTCACAGTATGACAAAATCAAAATCATCATGTATTTTCAACAAGTCAATTTCAAACAATTTAACACATATTCACCCATAGGCAAGAATTTGCTCAATCACACAATAACTGTAAATACATTACCCACAATTTCCACTCCCATCAAATTAGTTTCAAACTATGATAGCCAAAACTCATTTTCTAACCTCCAGAACTTCATCAATGAGGAAGGAGATTTACTCAGCACGTCAAGATTATGATGAGTCACTCTACGACTATTAGAACCATTTTCAAGATCTATTGTCCATATGCCCTCACCATCAGATACCTGATGAGCAGTTAGTGCAGTACTTTTATTATAGACTGAAAAGTCAAGATAAGGGTATGATGGATGCGGCTTTAGGAGGTCCTCTGATTGACTTCACAGCTTCAGAAGCATGGGATCTAATTAAGAAAATTGCTTTAAATCACCAACAGTACAGTGTTAGAGACACTAGAGGCGTACATGAGTTGGGAGCTTCAACAGCTCACTCCAGCAGAATGGAAAATTTGGAGTCTAAGGTTGACTTTTTGGAAAGTAAAGTTACTTCACAGTTGTCCTTCATTACTGCAGAGTTGAAAAACATGAGTGTGCATCGTCCAACACCTTATATGGATCTTACTGTACCTAGTTGCGATAGTTGTGGGTCAGTAATGCATATCTCTAGTGTCTGCCTCGGTCGTTATAAAGAGGTGTTTGCTGCTTATCAGGGTCGGCCTAATCAAAAATGGGATCCCTATTCCAACACCTATAACGAGGGATGGAAAGCAAATCCTAGACTCAGTTGGAGAAATGAAGAAGGAAGAGATCAAAACAAATTTCAACAAGGTGGAGGGGCTAGTTCTTCCACAAACTAGTTCCACAACCAACAGCAACCTTTAACTGTTCCACCAAAGGAAGACACTAATCAACTTCTACATAGTATGATGGCATTGATGAAGGAGGAGAGGACTTCTAATAACAACTAGTTCAATGAAATAGCCTTTCTAATTCAACAGGACTCTTCTAAAAATGTTTTTAGGTTTAATGCTCTAAAGAAGAGAATGGATCAATGGGAGACAAAGGCTGAGAATATCAACACCTATGTCACTTAAGTATACAACAACATAAGTGAGAGCCAAGTTAGGAGCAGTGGAACTATTCCCTCCAATACTGTTACGAACCCCAAGAGTTTGAATGCCATATCTCTTCGAAATAGGAAGCAAATGAGGTTCAGCAATCATGATGAGGGAGTAGATGAAGAGGAGATTGAATGTGAAGAAATTCCTTCAACATCTGCAAGAGTCAAGAAGTCTGAAAGCTCCAAGGAAAAAGCACTTTTAACTGACAAGGAGTCTACACCATTAAAGAGCAAGGGAGGAAATTCTGAAAGCAACCAGGAATCAAGCAAGCAAGGAGCCCATGAAGCCAATGATAAGGAGGTAAATCTTAAAGACCTTCCTTTTCCTAATTTTTATCTGCTAAACAAAAGGATGACTAAAACTAAACATGAGAAAGACATCGTTGATTTTTTTGGTATAGTAGAAGTCAATATTCCTTTGCTTGATCTTGTGAAAAAGGTTCTTACGTATGCTAAGTACCTTAAGGACCTGTGCACCAACAAATGGAAGTTCAGATCAAATGAAAGAGTGCAAATTAGCTCAAATGTGTCTACTTTGTTTAAACCCCAAATCCCTATAAAATTCCAAGACCTAGATCTTTCACTATCCCTTGCACTATAGGTAAAGTTACCATAGCCCCCTTGTTAGATCTAAGGGCAGCCATTAATGTTATGCCTAAGTTTGTCTACACATCACTGGGAGTCAAGAATCTTAAGTCTACGTCTGTAGTTCTTCAATTGGCTGATAGGTCTCTTAGGCATCCGGTGGGCATTATAAAGGACATTTTGGTCCAAGTTAAGGGTTTGGTCTTTCCCACTGACTTTTATATACTTGACATGTCTTCTAAAGTTGTGCAGGATACTACATTGATTCTTGGTAGACATTTCTTAAGGACTGCTAGTACTATGATTAACATGAAAGAAGGTATCATCACCATAGAGGTAGGAGATCAAAAAGTGTGCTTTAATATGTATGAAGCAATGAAACATCCTCATGAAGACGACTACTCACTTTTGGGTGTTAACATGATTGATATTGCTATTGATGATGCCTGCTCTGGTTTTGAATTGCAAGAGGATTCCTTTGGTTCTGAACTGTATTCACTTGATCTTGGGGAAAGGTTTTCTGTTGACATTTCAGGTGAATCTGGAATTGTGAAGGTTGACACTCACGTGGCGATTGAAGAAGTTGTTTCACCACAACATGGCCATCTGTTGAAGGTTTACCATGAGAATTGAAGCCTCCATAAATGTCAGGTTGTTTCTTTCCTTCACTTGTTTACTTACTTATGTCCTATGATTTGTCGTGACATAATTTGGTGCATTAGTTTGTTGAGTAAGTGTGGGGGAGAAACTACCTAGGAAAATAGCTTAGTTTTAGGTTAATTAATAGTTTTTCAATTCAATAAAATTCCCTTCTAGCTCTGTCTCTTGCCTTCCTTTTGCTGTGCTTAATTGCCCCTTATGCTTTATCTTTTCGTTGCTCTATGTTAATATTCACTATACGATGGTATTTTGTTTGTTTAACATTAAGGACAATATTTTGTTCAAGTGTGGGGGAGGAATTTCTATCTTTTTGAATTTAGCAAAATAGTTTCTTCACGCATCAATTTTGGCCACTTAATTGTTTTTTGAATAGTTCATGTGTGTGTTTAAAGTTGTTACCTTGGTTTGAGGTGAATTTGCACTTACGTGGCATTTTTCAGTGTTTCTGCCACCGTTCACCGCGACCATTATTGGTTTCACCGCGGCGAAACTCTGCTCAAGCATACATCACCACGGCAAAGCCCCCTCATCTTTTCTTGCTCAAGAAAATGTTTTTATTCATTCAGTTCAACAATTCTTCCAAATTAGATTCTTTATACTTCTGTGTTTCGAAGATTTTGTAATTTCAAAGTTTTACATGTGTTTTTGCAAAACCATCCATGTTTTTAAATGATAGTTGATTTTGGCTAATTTAATTTTCAATGTTTTCAACAAGAAGTAAGTGAGAGCGCGTTAAAAAGTAGCACTATGCATTTTTTAACCTTGAGATTGCTTAATTGAGATACTAACCTTGTTGGAAGGATATTTGGGCCTGAATTCTTTCATTTTTGTATATATTTGCTTAATTTCATATCTCTCTAGAACTTGTCTTAATTCTTGACCAAAGCTTGATGAACTAAAATTTTGTTAATATTATAGAGGCAATCTTTTGAAAACCCTTCCTACCCAAACACAAACCCTAAACACTTAACCATTGCTAGCCCTTTTGAGTACATGTATATTTCCACAATTGTTGTAAATATTTTATCTCTAGTTAATTTTTTTTAAAAAAAAGTGGCTTTCTCAAAATGGAAACAAAGAAAAAGTTCATAAAGCTTTCTCAAAAGAGAAAAGTTATTGAGAAAAACCCAAAAAAACCATTTTCTTTCGCATCTTTGATGTTTGTTCATGTGGAAAATAATTATTATGCATGTTACTCATCTTTTTCTTCTATTCAATCCATTTCATTTAATCTTCCGTACATTACAACCCTGAAAGTCCTTTTGATTTTCGAAATTATAGTTCTTGTGGTGGAGAGGTAGAATTATTACAAGCTTATGGTAGAGAATGAACTAAGCAAATTTTAGGGTGAAATAATGCTAAGACAAGTGAGTTGAGAGTTTTATTAAATATTTATAACATTTTGATTTTCCCATGTCCAATGGCTAATGTTGACGTTTTCAATAATTTTCATATAAAAAAGGCTAATAGAAATAATTGTATACCTATGTGATTTGACTTTTTCTTATTTTCATTATCATATTTTAAATTTTATTTTTATAATATCATATAACTCTTTTTATTATGTTTTGTTAGTTTTTTCACTCATTATTTTAAAATAACATTATATTGAAATTTAATAATTTTGGTAATACATTATTTTGAGTAAAAATAGATAAAAATCTATACTATAGTTAATCTTTGATTAACTATATTAATAAAACTAAAGTGTTCCTAATATCACCTTCCCAGGCAACGGCGCTAAAAACTTGATTAACCTTGAAGTGTGTTAGTCAATATTTAATACCACAAGTACACAATGTAGTTGTAGCTAGTACCAGCAAATACAGGTCGATCCTATGAGGATGGTAAGTACTAGTAATTACTATTGTCCTATTATTTAGCCTACATATTGATTATGGTGTTCAACTTAAGAAACTAAAATTAAGCAAATAAAGTAAACAATTAGAATGAATTAAAGTAAAGGATTAGCGACAACCTTGAGGGAAATCTCTTTTGCTCGATCTCTTGGAGTAAATACTTATAGTGTTTATTTTCTTAACGCTCTTTCAATCTGCTTTGGTTGAATTATGAGAAAGTGGTTTAACTGATTTTCTGCTCTCATTTTTAAGCATGGATGGTATTTTCTTTTGCACTTATGTCTCTTTGACTTTTATAAGCTTTGTCTAGGAGTACAAAGGTCTAAGTGTGGGGGAATTTGATTGAACCTAAGTTTTCTATATTATTTGGTGACAATTTCATGGTTTTTGTTATACTTTTTGGCTCTTATTATTGGATATTGTGCTTAATTTAGCTTATGAGTGCTTATTTTGAATTAATATGGTTTGAAGGTAAAATTGTCACAAGTAATTAGACAACTCCCACCCCTATTTTGTGACAGGGCTAATTGCACTGAATTGATTTTTAGGACAATTGATACTGCAAATTATTATTATTCATTGCACGACATTCAAGAAATATAGCCAAGAGTGAAAACCAAGAAATTCAGGAACATAAGTCAACAAGGCAACAGGCAAAGTTTGTCGTAACAAGGATAATGTTTCACCGCGATAAAAACCAGAAAAGTTTTGAAGGAACCTTTCAGGAAAAGTTCGCTACGGAAAAGATCTAAAGTCACCGCGATGAAACCACAAAAACACCAACAAAAACCTTTCAGGAGAAGTCGCGGCGATCCTTCGAAGACCTGAACCATTTTTGGAAGTTTTACCTACCGTGTGAACTCGACCCAGCAACCCGTTTTGAAAAGAAACCTATTTTGGGATAAGTTGGAGAGAGCTGACATATATATTGATCCATATATCATCATCTGGCGAACCACGGACGACTTCATCATTCTCTCATCTCTCTCTCATTTTTCTCGCATTTTTGTTGTCGACTTCCACCATGGGTCGCTTGGATTCTTTCCTAGTTGTGAGGCTTCTGGTTGCAATGCGTGGCTAGGCGTTTTCCTTCCTCTTGAAGATGTAGCAATGGCTAGAGTTCAATGAGCTTAAAAGGGGAGTAGCTTAATCCATGGTTTAGCTATGATTTATGAATTCCTAGGTTTAGGATTTGTAATTTGTAGTTGAACATACTTGATATAGTTTAATCAAGTGTTGGATATTCAATGTGTATTTTGGATTTGTTTATGTAAAACTTAGAGCTTAAATATATGAAGTCTCGTATATGTCTATTTTTGATCTTGTTGATTCTCTTTTATCTTGCATAGTTATGTTTGATATTGAGTTGATTCTAGATTCCAAAGTGACTTGTTGCATAGACTTATCCACTACACACACTAAGAGCATTTAACAAGGTTTTAAGAAATAGAGTCCCATTGATTAGGATCTTGGACTTAAAGAGTTCTTTAAGGTTTATGTTGGGTCCTGTTTTCGAAACCCAACTATCAAACCGAAGTCAAAAGTGTGAGCGGGTTTCCTTGTAGGGTGGTCTCAACAAACCCTACCCGTATTGTACAAGCCTTGGCGTAATTGCCATACTTCTCACTACAGATGTCAGATTGACTTGTTTATGGGATGGTTTGAATGGAAGCTTCTAAATCTACCACTTCCATGAAGATCTTGAAGTGAAATTCGGCCTCTAAAAGGATAAAGAATGGAACATAAGGTATAAGATGAACAGTGCATGAACTAAGACGAAGCAGTTTAAGATGAAGGAAACTAAGACGAAGTAATTTGAGATGAAGCAGACTAAGACGGAGCATCTTAGGTACAAAACTAAGACAGAAGAAAAACTAAGACAAAGTGATATGAGATGAAGTAGACTAAGGCAGAGCGTCTTAGGTACGAAACTAAGACAGAAGAAAAACTAAAACAAAGCGATCTGAGACGACACAGACTAAGATGGAGCGTCTTAGGTACGAAACTAAGACGGAAGAAAACTAAGACGAAGCAGAATCTGAGACAAAACAAAACTAAGACGAAACGTCTTAGGTACAAAACTAAGACAAAGCAGAAGTCAAACTAAGACGAAGAGGAAAGTCAAACTAAGACGCAAAACTAAGACGAAGCGGACTAAGACGATATAGAACTAAGACAAAACAAGGGTCAAACTAAGACGAAACGGAGGTCAAACTGAGATGAAACAAAAATCAAAGCGATACAAACTGAGACGATACAAAACTGAGACGAAGTGTCTTAGGTATAAAACTAAGCCTATAGAAACTAAGAAGAAGATGTTTCAACTGGATCTTCCTCACCTCCCCACAATTAGATCACGAATTCTAACCCCATAAGGGACCTGAAATATGTAATGCAATAAAAAACCCAAAAACATAGACATAAACAAAAGTGATTATATTTCATTAACAGAACCAAACACCATCTGAGCTTAGCTTTAATTACATATCAACACGCTCATCAGAAACTTAATACAAATAAAGATGGATGTTCAATGTTTGATATGCTTATAAAGCTAGCCAAATGTCACTAACTTAATACAAAAGATGCCTAGCTAGCTTGGAGTTTCCAATTGCCTTGCAAGGATTACTGATCTTCTCGATCTGCACCTGAGGATTGGCAAAATATTGGGTTGAGCTACACAGCTTAGTGACTAACATATTGAGAGTCATTGATAATTGACCACAAATTCATGCACATGCATATATGTATATATGTATATTTATAGGTATACATTCTAACTTGAGCATTCTTCATTCTGGTTTAATATTCATAGCACATATCACTCAAATGCATCATTCATGACAAGTTTAAAGATGCAATGCACAAAAATTGGCTTAAGGGTCCCATGGAACAGAATGAGGAAACCAAAGTTTACCCCATGACCAGAATGAGTCCATTTCGGAGCTAATATGCCACAAGCGGGCAGCCAGGAGAAGGCTCTTGTTGACGTGCACGTGACGAATAGAATGGTTCCACTCTCGCCCAAACAGAAGAACATATTCGATTTCTCATATTCTTATCCTTTTATGCTTTATCTTCATTTTCATTTGATGCAGATGTTATGACCTCTATTGAGGAAAGGCGTAGCCATATTTTACCATGCATATTTCCACATTTACAACGACACAATTTCAGCAACCAATTTCAACATACACACATAGGCAAGAATTTGCCCAATTATACTATAACCCTAAATATGTTACCCACCTAGTTAGC
>JAOTBA010068245.1:0-11571 GCA_025629845.1 Erythroxylum squamatum | reverse complement strand
GGAGAGTGGTTTGATATACCACCTCCTGCTATTATGAATATTGTTTGATTATTAATAGCATTTCATAACTTATTCCTCAAAGAAAAAATGAAGAAGATTGGTATTGCAAACAATCTGGCAGACATGTTGACAAAGCCTCTATTTATGAACAAGTTCAAGCATTGCTTGGACTTGATCGGAATACACAAATCATGATAAATGTCTTAGGTGGGCAATGGTGAAGATAATTAAAGGAATTTTTCACAGAGTTCTAATTTTAAAACAAGGTGGAAATTTGTAATATGCGTTTTGAATTGTTAAAGTTGACAACTTTCATTTCAAAGATAGTAAGCTCCTCCCCCTTCTTTTTCCAATGTTTGATAACCAAACAAATCTTTGAATGTTTGTCAAAGACAAATGTTACATTCCTTTGCCTATAAAAGGATAGCCATTGTATTTTTGAAAGTAAGGAAGCAAATAGAGAGTGAATAACAAAGTGTAAAGAGAGTTAAAGTATTTTGAGAGAAAATATTCCGAGTAAAATCTTGTGATTTTGGTGTAATTGGGATAAAGTGTTGAGAGAAAATTATTGAGTGTTTTGTATTTTTTCTTAGTAAAATTTTTTTGATTGTCTTCGTCCATGGACGCAGCTCATCCCAAAGGGGTGAACCACTTAAATTTATTGTGTCTTATTCTTCCCATGTTTTTTTTCTCTACTTGTTGCCCCATTACTCCATTCAACTTTTCTACGATCCTATACTCTTCACAACAAATTGGTATCAGAGCTTGGTGAGAAAATTACGACAAATTTTTTAGCGCAATCCGTTCGATTTTCTAGCGATGACAGTAAAGTTGATGAATAGTAAAATAGTAATCAAGAAAGGTGATAACTATTCGTGTATTTATTTTGAATTAAACACTGTAGCAGAGCTATAGTAACTGGTACTATTCACGTATATTGTGCTATTCATATATACAAATATAATACTATTCATACGTATGAATACAATATTATTCATACATACAGGTACTATTCACGTGTAATAGTGGGAGCAAAGTTATGTTTGTGATTAGAAGTTTTGTTTGAAGATGGAAACAACAAGATTTTATTTTGAGATGTTCGACCGCAACACCAACTTTGTCTTGTGGAAAGTCAAGATGCATGCAGTCCTAACACAAAATGGTATGCAGAAGGCCTTGTTGGGAAAGGATGTCCTACCAGGTGAATTAATTGACACCCAAAAGCTAGACATGGATGAAAAATCTATGGCAACCATTCACTTAAGCCTTTCAAATGAAGTCTTACATGAAGTTATTCACGAGAAGACAGCTGCTTCATTGTAGCGCAAGTTGGAATCTCTACATATGACAAAGTCTTACTAACAAGTTGGTTGCAAAACATTGCTTGCACATGCTCCGTATGGCAGAAGGTGGTTCACTCAACTCACATGTTGATGATTTTAGTTCAATTCTCATGGATCTCGAGAATATCGACATCAAGTATGATCAAGAAGACCAAGCTCTCATGTTGCTACACTCCTCACCTCCATCTTATAAGCATTTTCGAGAGATTATTATTTATGGTTAAGAGTCTCTCACATTGGAGGAGGTCAAATCTGCCTTACTTTCAAAACATAATATTGACAAGGAGTTCATCTTAAACCATAGTAGTCCTGCAGGACTAATTGTCAGAAGAAAACTAACAGACAAAAACTCCAGTAGCAGTAACAGGCACAAGTCAAGATCAAAATCCAAAGTCATAAACGGATTTTTGTAGAAATTGCAAAAAGAAAGGACATGTTGTAGCTGACTGTTACAAGCTCAAAAATAAGCTAGACCGAGAGAATAAAGAAAAGCAAGCCGATGCCAGTGTTGTACAAAAAGAGGAACAAGTAGATGTTCTTTTAATGAGTAAAGAATGATCTAGAACACGAGATGAATGGATCCTTAACAGTGCGTGCTCATTTCACATGTGTCCCAACAAAGCCTGGTTCTCCACCTATGATCCAGTTGATGGTGGAGTTGTATTAAATTTTAATATATTATTTATAAATTATTTTATACGTTTTAGTTGTCAAGTTTACTATTATAAAATCAATTAAATGTAAAAATTCATATAATTTAAATATGTTTTTAAAATTATGAATTTTATTTAAAATATATAATTTATAAGCTAGCAGTGTATTCGATAATTTATTAAATACACATTTAAAAAATAACAACTATATTTTTTTATTATAGAAATGTTAAAAAATTGGAATAATTATGTATATAGTTGTATAAAATAAGAAATTCATTTTTAATTATACATAACCCATAAATGAAAAATGGGCTCAAACCCAAAAGATGTTCAGATAAGATTGGAATCCAAAACCCAAAATATTTTATATCATATTTTTTATTTTTCAAAAAACTTCTCTTATAATTCGGTTAAACCAATGGAACATACGCGATATGAAAATCAAACGTGCATTAATTAAATGTCATTTCCATGATATTTCAATTGATCTCTTTATTATTATTTTGAGTCAGATGCAATTAATTCGTAATATATGTATTTTGTCATTTATAACCAAAATTAAAAAACGATTTTAAAATTTTAAAATTAAAATGTTCTTTTGATAATTTAAAATTTATAAGATTTTTTCAAAAATTCTGTAAACTCCATGAAAATTCTATTTTCTTTTATCCTAAAAGTTGGGTAACATTAGACCAAATAATGTGTTACAACGAACTTTCTAAGTCTACACAAGAGCTGGACCAAAGTAAGTCTGCACAAAATATGAGGATAAGAGAAAGAGAATTAGGGTTGATATTGGTCCGACCGGATTTAAGACCTCAAGGTCAAGTCTAGCTCTAAAATTTATGTTCGAGCTAAAGTAGCTTGAAGCTCAGTTGGGCTTAGCCAACCTTGATTATTTTTTTAATTTAAAATTTTTAGAACGATATTGTATCAATTAAAATGACGTTATTCTAATTTAAGGGGTGTGGTTGAGTGGCAGGGACTCATTAATCCTTAACCAAAGGTCAGGAGTTCGATCCTTGTCTTTAGGTATGGAGCAGCCTTAAATCCTTGGGCCAGCTGTCCCACCCTGTGAGGTGCCTACAAGCTAACAAGGGGATTAGTCACTGGGTTCACCGGTTGATACCCTAGTCTAAGATAAAAAAAAATGACGTTATCCTATTTGATATATTTAGGCTTCGCATTGTATCAAACCAAGCAGCTCGAATATAAATTCAGATTCAAACTTAACTGGTGTTTAGTCAATCTAAGTCAATCTTATGAACTTCGAGTCAAATAAGACAGAACACGAACCAAAATGTCATTGTTGAAGAGAATATTCAAATTTGTAACGAATAAATTAAGAGAATATTCAAATTTGTAATGAATAAATTTTGTTATTAATAATATCCATAAAAATTAAATTGGCACCCCTTAGTTTTGCAATTCGAATCTTTCTTTAATTTTGGTCGAATTTAAATTAAAAATAAAAAATCACTTTTCTTAATTAGTCTTAACTATGTAGATCAAGATTAAACTTTTACACAACGAAAAATCAACCAAACTCTTGTTGATTTCTAACCATGTCAAACTCAATTTATCATCTCCAAAGCTAAACCACTTAACAGGATTTTTTTTATATAGCAAATTCTAAGGATTTCTCAACAAGAATTTTATAAAAAAAATTAAAGTTTCTTTAATTTCTTATGTACCTAATAAAATATTGCCTTTTGTTTTGGACCCCGTTTTCGGATCTCAACATTAGATATGAGATCATGAAGCTTGAAGTTTGGGCATAGTGGAAGACTTAGAATTTGGAAGTTAAAAACCATTTAGAGGCATGGCGGGTTCGCCGCGGCGAACATATGGGAGAGTAATTCCATAGACCCCTTCAGGTAAAGCTCGCCGTGGCGAACATATGGGAGAAAATCCCATAGACCCTTTTGGGTCAATTACGCTGCAGCGAACAATTGTAACTTCGCCGTGGCAAACCTTAGAAATTACCTTCGCTAAGGCGAAGTTGCCACACAAATGAAAAAAATAGCTTCAGGTCAAGTATGCCACGGCGAACCCGCAGGACTAAACCCGGAAAATCCTATGCAAACACAACCTCTCATCTTCAACATTAACTCTATTAAATGCAACCATAATTTCTCAACAACCATCATCAACTCAATCCTAAAAACAAAATAAACATGAATATAGCCACAAACAAGTTCTCAAAATCTTAATCTCATTTCCAAACCCGAGTACCTTACGAAAACATGAAAAAATTATAGACAAATCCAAACATATATTTCATTAATATCAAAAAGAAAGAGTTTTATAAAGGTTTAATGGCATTTCAAGCCACAATACATCAGTTGAGTTCATAAACCAAAATACAAAATACACTTGAACTAGGAAAACTTGAAATGCGACTAAAGCCTTATGTTTACAAAATCTAGCTTAAAATACAAAAAAGATGCAGCTTCAAAGTGATGTCGTAACTCTTGACTACTCGATCTCTTGTTCGTCACCTGTAGATGGGACGAAAGGGGAAGTAAGCTTAAAGCTCGTGGGTAATAATTTTATAATTGGTAATAAGCAAAAACCATTCAAATATTTATTTCCATTATAAAACTTATATTGAATCATGAAACACGTATTTCTCAATTCTCACTTTATCAAACAATTTATAAGCAACATAAATCATGCATTCAACAAACTTGTCAACATATAAATACATCAAAATGGTTTGGGAGGTCCATAAACAAAACGAAGTAACACATTCCCATATAATGATCATGTGTAGTCATGAACAGAACGAACTATCACAATCCCACATAGTGGTTTTGCGTAGTCGTAAATATGAGGGAGCCCTTGAAAGAGCTCCATGCCACAAGCGGGCAGGCGGGAGAAGCCTTTAGTCAAAGTGCACTTGACATACAGAATGAACCAAACCAAACCCACATGACATGTATTTCATAACTTGTAAACTTGTTGCCCAAAATGGCACATTTTCGAAACATGATTTCATAAACTTGATATCCTTTCAAAATCATTTTCATTTTTCATTTCATAAATCATTAACATAATTCATATACAAACATGTAGCACATTCTCAAAGTATTCAAAGAGCAATAAATGTATATTTAAAAAGTAGTTGAAATCATTTATTTCCATCATTTGAAAGAAAACATTAATGGCCTATTACTTAATTATAAAAATGTAACCCACCTTAAATTTCCTTGCTTATGCCTTGCTCAAATGTGCCTCTCCTATTACTCCTCTCGCCCTTCTTGATTTCCTTCAACAATGATAAAATCCCATTCAATAGGATTTCAAATTAAGAACCCAAAGAAACTACATTCATTAAAATTGATCCTAGAATGATTAAACCTAAGCATTTCCTAAGCTTTATGAACCAAAACCCTTTCAAAAATTCAAAAGATTAAACATAAACTTACCTTGAATCTTCACCAAACAATGAGTTTCTTGGCTCTAATGGGATCTCTAATCTTCCCCTTTCTTTTTCCCTTATTGAACAACTTCAAAATCACTCTTTAAAACTAAAAAAATTGAAATCTAACTTAACTTCCTCTTCTTTTCTCTCCTTCCACAACACTCTCTCTTTTCTCTCTTCAATTTTTGTTTTTTTCCTTCTCTAAAAACAAGACAACACTTCTTCTACCACTTTTACCCTTAATGAGCATAAAATGTCCACTTTGCTCCTTCCCTCATGCCTTATAGTCCTTATCCTTAAGTGATCTTCCAAAAATACCTTGAACATTCTTATTATCTTAACACTTTAATTCCATTAACTCATGCAATAAATCCTACTAACTTTGACATAATAATTAACTCAAAAATAATTAATCTATCAAAGCCTCAAAAATTATTTTAAATCATGCTTAATAAATAAATATTAAAAAAATTTCGAGGTCCAACATTTCTTCCCCTCTTAAAAGAATATCATTCTCGAAATTCTTACTTGAGTCATTGAAGAGTCGTGAATACTTCTCCTTCATTGCTTCCAAGGGCTCCCATGTGACCTCTTCTACAGAATAGTTTCTCTATAGGACTTTAACTAGCTGAACTATCTTGTTCCTGAGGACCTTCTTCTTAGTATCCAAAATCTCCACTAGGGTCTCCTCATAAGTCAAATCATCTCTCAACCGAACCTCAGTGGTCTAAATGATGTGGGAGGGATCTGATCTAAGTCTCCTCAACATAGATAACATGAAAGACATCGTGTATCTGAGACAATTTCAGTGGCAGTGCCAACCTATAGGCTAGTAGTCTAATCCTTTCAACAATTTCATAAGGACCCCTATATCTCGGGCTCAACTTGCCCTTCTTGCCAAACCTAATTACTCATTTCCACAGAGACGTCTTAAGAAAAACTTTCTCATCAACTTCATACTCCATCTCCTTTCGGTGTGCATCAGTATAGCTCTTCATTCTATCTTGAGCTGCTTTAAGCCGTTGTTTAACTAAATTGACCTTGTCAACTGTCATCTGAAGTAACTCTGGCCCTATCAGTTTTCTTTCTCCTTCCTCATCCCAGCATATCAGAGTTCTACATCTTCTTCCATACAATGCTTTATAAGGAGCTATCTGAATGTTTGAATGGTACGAATTATTGTAAGCAAATTCGACTAATGGCAAATGCTCGTCCCAAGCTCCTTTGAAATCTATCACACATGCCCTAAGCAATCCTTTAAGGGTCCGAATGGTCCTCTCAGATTAACCATCTGTTTGGGGTGAAAAGCAGTGCTAAAATTCAACTTGGTTCCCAGAGCCTCTTATAAGCTTCCCCAGAATCTCGAAGTAAACCGAGGATCTCTGTCAGAAACTATAGAGTCGGGAATTTCATGCAGTCTCACTATTTCATCAATATACTTCTTTGCTAGCACATGCAGAGAATCAGTCTGTTTAATTGTCAGAAAATGGGCTGACTTTATCAAACGATCAACAATAACCCATATGATATCATGCTTCTTACTGGTCTTGGGCAAACCCATCAGAAAATCTATGGTTACCCTTTGCCACTTCCACTCAGGAATGAACAATGGCCTTAACTTCCTTGAAGGTGCCTGGTGTTCAGCCTTGACTTGTTTACACTCTAGACACTTACTTGCATATTCTGCTACATCCCTCTTCATGTCTTTCCACCAGAAATGCTCTCTCAAATCTCTGTACATCCTGGTGCTACTTGGGTGCATAGCATAAGGCGCATTATGTGCTTCGTCAAGTATCTCATCCTTTACCTCCTTGACATTCGGAATACAAAGTCTATTTCCTACAGTCATGAGTCCATCATCCCTCCCTACCACTTCAGACTTCTTGCCATTTTGAATTTCTTCTCGGAGCTTGCTCAAATCTGAATCTTGTGCCTATAACTCCTTTACTTTCTCCCTAAGTATCGGTCTCACTCTGAAATTAGCAAAAATATAATTTGGTTCCTCCTATTTCAAGCTTATCCTAAGCTTAACCATCTCTTCCAATAACGGCAAATAAATGGTCTGAACGTGAGCTATAGAAGATTTCCTACTCAAGGCATCCACCACCACATTTGCCTTTCCTGGATTGTATTCAATCAACAGGTTATAATCCTTAAGCAACTCTAACCACCTTCTCTGTCTCAAATTCGGTTCTTTCTGACTCAATAAATACTTGAGACTTTTATGATCTGTAAAAATCCTCATCTGAACCCCATACAAATAATGTCTCCAAATCTTCAGGGCAAAAGTTACTGCTGCCAATTTCAGATCATGAGTCGGATAATTCAACTCATATGGTTTCAGTTGCCATGAGGCATAAGCTATTACTTTGTCTCCCTGCATCAACACACAACCCAAACTCTTTCTTGAAGCATCACTGTAAACTGTATAATCTTCATCTCCTATAGGTAAAATTAAAATTGGAGTACTTGTTAATCTGTACTTGAGCTCCTCAAAGCTCTTCTGACATTCATCACTCTAGATAAACTTCTTATTCTTCCTTAATAATCTGGTTAGTGGAGCAGCTATCATAGAAAACCCTTCAACAAATCTCCTATAATATCCTGCCAGACCCAGAAAACTTCTCACTTCTGCCACTGTCTTTGAGGCATGTCAATTCACCACTGCTTCAATTGTCCTCAGATCAACATGCACCACATCTTTCGGTATCACATGTCCAAGGAAAATTACCTCATGAAGCCAAAATTCACATCTGCTGAATTTGGCATAAAGCTCTTTCTCCCTTAGTGTCCGTAACACTATCCTGAGATTTTTCTCATGTTCCTCTTCACTCTTGGAATAAACTAGAATGTCATCTATAAATACGATGACAAACTGATCCAGATACTCCCTGAAGACCTTATTCATGAGATCCATAAATGCAACTGGAGCATTAGTCAAACCAAATGGCATGACTAGAAACTCATAATGTCCATACCATGTCTTGAAGGCTGTCTTATTTACATCAGACTCCCTGATCCTGAGCTGATCATAACCTGACCTGAGATCAATCTTTAAAAAGACCCTTACTCCTTGCAGCTGGTTAAATAAATCATCGATCCGTGGCAGGGGATACTTGTTCTTAATTGTCAACTTGTTGAGTCTCCGGTAGTCAATACACATTCGTTATGTTCCATCCTTCTTCTTAACAAACAGAATCGGCGCTCGCCATGGTGACGAACTCGACCTTATGTATCCCTTCTCTAATAGTTCTTCCAACTGTTCCTTAAGCTCTTTCAGCTCAGCTGGAGCCATTTTATATAGTGGTATGGAGATGGGTGCAGTACCAAGAATCAAGTCGATAGTAAACTTGATTTCTCTCACCGGTGGCAAACCCGGTAAGACTTCTGGAAACACGTCTGAAAATTCCCTCACTATCAGAAAATCCTCTAACTTTCCTTAATTCACATCAGTATCCACAATATGCGCCAAGAAGGCTTCACACCTTTTTCTCATTATCCTGTCAGCTAACAAAGCTGAAGCTATTCTGGGTGATGGCGTTTTCCTGTCCTCTGAAAATCACCTTCTCACCATTACCAAGATCAAATCCTACTACTTTGAGGCTACAATCCAGCTTCGCATGATATTTCTCCATGGTATCTATTCCTAGTATGACGTCTAACCCCTTTAGGTCTAAAGACAGTAAATCCACTACCAGTCTAGCACCCTCAATAAGGAGTTTACAACCCCTATACACTTGACTGATTATTACATTCCTCCCTAGAAGAGTACTAACAGTTAATGAACTATCAAATGGCACAAAATTCATACCATGTAATGTCATACTTGCATAAACAAATGAATGCGTGAAGCCAGAATCAATTAAGACATATACTTAATAATTAAATAACGAAGCCATACCCATGACACCTTCAAGTGCGGGTGCAACTTCTTCTCTGGTCATGGCAAACACCCTTGCCTGTGCCTGACCCCTTAGGCTTTCTGGAGGAATGGCCTTCCTCGCAGCTCCAGAATTGCCGGCCTCAGTGACTAGCCCGGTTTCCCCGATTTCTGCTCTCCTTAAGGCTTGCAACTGCGGTCCCTCTTGCCTTGTTACTCGGAGACAGTCCCTGATCATGTGTCCCTTCCCTCCACATCGAAAACATACTCCAAGAAACTTGAAGTACTCTCCTTTGTGAAACTTCTCACAATGCTCACATTAGGGGTTCGTGTACCTACTCCTCTCTATCACTATATTGCCTCCTGCAGTTGAGGCTTGCACTTAAACTGCTCTTGATTACTTGTTCTTAGCAGAGGCACTACTCACCACCTCACTCTGCGTGTGAAATCTTCTCACATTTCTCTCAGGCATTGGAGCACTCATTCTCTTCTTGAAAGACTGCTCCCGGTTCTTCCTCTTCTTGCTCACTTCATTTTTTATATTTAGAGTGCAGCATCTACCAACTGCTGGTAGTCACAGAAATTGTGGATCAAGACTTTCTCCTTAATCCCCAAATGAAGACCTCCCTCAAACTTGCAGCACTTGTTCTCTTCATTCGCCACAATGTTGGCTGCATATCAGGAAAGCTAGGTGAATTTCAGCTCATACTCACTCACACTCATGTCTCTCTATGTGAGATTCAGAAACTCTCTGGCCTTCTCTTGTACATAAACTACTTTTTCCTAAACACTTCCACAAAGTCTCTCCATAACAATACCGAAAGCATAACCTAACTGTGGGGCATTGATTCTCACTAATGAAGTGTGTCCCCCTGTAGCAAGCTCACTGCATAATCCAGTTTCTTCTCATCAGAGCACTCCATCTGAAATAGGACTCTCTTGGTCCTCTTCAACCATACTTCGGCCTCTTCCGGATTTGTAGTACCATTAAAATCTACAACTCCATACTTGCGGAGTTTGTCATACTGTCTACTCCTATCCACTGGAGCTTGCATCGGAACTTGTGCCCCTTATCTCGTGGCATATGTGAAAGCGTGAACGAAGTCTTGAAAGAAATGTGGATCCATGGGATTTGCTTGGGGCATAGGAGGAGACGGTGGAGACACCTCATGTTGCATACTAGGTGTCTCAAAATCCGGAGCAGAATGTGTCCCCGTATCTTGTGAGACATAGAATTCGTCCGTGCTCCCTTGACGAGAGCGAGATCGAGTCATAACTCCTCGAATTCTCTTTCGAGGCAATATTTTCACTCCTTTAATATAAAACCATTTAAAATCCTTAGTTTATGTAAAACAATTTCAAATAATGTAAAACAATTCAAATCATTGCAAGTTATTTATTTAAAACAATGCATGTTCATTTTCTGTCTTAAACTACCCATTTTATGCCTAGGATATTCCTAAATCTAGTCGTTCTGATACCACAACTGTTGGACCCCGTTTTCGAAGCCCAACATCGGATATGAGATCATGAAGCTTGAAGTGCCTCCGAAGGGTTTTTAGCTTCCAAATTCTAAGTCTTCCACTCTGCCCAAACTTCAAGCTTCATGATCTCATATCTGATATTGAGCTCCGAAAACGAGGTTCAACATCTTGCTTCTTGTTCTTTGCCTCGTAATTCAATTTGTTTGCTCGTAAGTTTCTTGATGGGCAAGGGGTGGCTGTTCCATTTTTCTAGTGTCACCCTGTGCCTATAAAATCCTACTTATTTATTAACATTTAATGGATGGGTGGAATTTCATAATGGGTGAGATTTTATGGGCATAGGATGGTACCGGGAAAGTTGAACGGGAGATTTGATCCCTCTCTTAATAATCCATTGATGATCTTGATATCGGGTTGGGCAAAGATAAGCGGTCCAGATTGTCCAAAATACCGAATTCACGGTGTGAGTGTGTATACTCAGGAACACCTCCCCACGCTGAATAAAAACCGCACTGAAACAGTGACTTGCCAGTTACGTTAGTGGTCTCAATAAACATGACGCCGGAAATCACCATCGTCGAAAACCAGGCACGTGCCGGAAACCACCGTCTCTTCACCGTGAACTTCTTCGGCACTCCAATCTCTGTAACCGTCACCTGTACCCCCTCCGTCGTACGGAAATGGATAAGCTCCACTCTTTACTTCCGTCGCTACCAGCTCGGACGCCTCGTCGTCGGCATGGGCGTCCAGTGGAACCCGAGTAATGGAAACGATCCTCCGG
>JAOTBA010068158.1:0-11579 GCA_025629845.1 Erythroxylum squamatum | reverse complement strand
ATAACCAAAGATGAATGGATAACAGCTGTGTATGGTGCATAGATTAAGAAGGTGATTATGAATAGATTTTTAAGTTAAAAGATGGAATTTCTTCTTGTATAAGAGAAAAACGACAGGTAGTTCCATTGGCATTTTGTATTCGTTTTGCACAATTTCCATTGGCGTACAATGCAAATGTTTCTTTGTATGGATATACAAGTATTATTGCCTGACAGATGAAGATATATAAAATGTTATGGCCTGATCTTGAAGCATGAATTCTAAATCCAAATTTTTATTAACTCGAACTCGATCGAACTTGGATTAAGTTTAATTATGAACTTGGATTAAGTTTAAAAAATTTGTATTTCAAAAATTAATTAATTTAAAAAATAATTATTAAAATTTAAAATTATTAAATTAATATGATTTTTGAAAAAAAAATAATAAAAACATCGTGGAAGACATTTTGTGACGTTTTTAAAAACGTCAATGAAGACCTTCCACGATGTTTCCAAAAAAAGACGTCGCAGATTCTTAAAACGTCATGGAATGTTAGACAATCTGTGATGTTTTTTAAAAACTTCATGGAATGTTATAGATTATGTGACATTTTTTAAAAACATCACGGATTGTCCAACTTTTTAGTGACGTTTTTCGAAACGTCATAGAATGTCAGCATTTTCTGCGATATTTTTCATAAAACGTCGCAGAAACTTTTTGCTTACTCCACATTCCGCGACGTTTTTTGTGACCTTTTTTAAGCGTCGCAGAATACATTCTGCGGCATTTGTTGGACATTCTGTGACGTTTTAAAAACGTCGCAGAATGCCTTGTTTTCTTGTATGATCATTATTGTTATTAAAAATTGGTTAATAACATGAAATCTTGACCCTTTAAAATTATTGAGTTTATTTTAATATAATATATGATATTTTATCAAAAAGAATTTTCCATCCAAGAAGATAATAATTTTTATTTTTGCTAATAAGGAATGACCTGATAACTAGATAACTTGTAGTTCAGGGATAAATAATATTTTCTATTGCATATGATACATGTCTAAGGAAAAATTACTTAATTTTATACTTTTGGCCTAGACTAGATAGGGAGTATAATATTAACTAATTCTCCGTCATTTGGGTGGATAAAGTAAACTATACTAATAGGAACGACCTGACAATCAGGGGACTATATAGTATTGAGCTTACTATAAATTTTATATGATAAAATAGGAAATTTATCACTCTTTAATTATGCATGAGTAACGACTTGACAACCAAGGGGCCCATTTATGTTTTAAAGATTTTATATCATTTAGATAAAAGTCCATGTCTTAATGATATATGATTGTGTTCTTATTTTTGGTGTTTTCTTTTTATTAGATTTCTCAAAATGTCTACTATGTCACTGTGAAGCATTCTTGATGCTAACAAGCTTTTGAGTAACAATTTTGATGATTGATACCGCAATATGAGAATTGTTCTCATGTATGAAAAACTTATTGATGTGATCGATAAAACCATGAAGGAATCACCTCAAGAGGGAATTGATAATTCTAATGCATTGAATGCATATTTTAAGTACAATGAACAAAGTACTAATGCCAAGTGCATTATTCTGGCATCAATGAGTTTTGAGCTCTAAAGGCAGCATGAAGGAATGAATCCTCCACAGATCATTGAGCATCTTAAGAATATGTATGGGTCACAAAGTAGGACTGCTAGATACCAATTATCTAACTCCCTATTCAAGTCTGAATTGAAGCCCAAATCTCTTGTGGGATCCCACGTTCTTAAGATGATTGATCTTATAGAACATCTTGAGAAGTTAGGGTGTTCACTAGGGAAAGAGTTGTCACAAGATTTGATCTTATAGTCTCTTACTGATTTTTTCACCATTCATTGTTAACTTTAACATGAACAAGATGGACTATAATCTTCATGAAGTGCTCAACTTGTTGATCGATTATGAAAAGAAAGTAGCATCGTCTGAGAAGGTGAAAGTGTTAGGGTTTGTGAACCTGGTTGGTAACTCTTCTAAGCATAAGTGGGAGGGTAAGAATAAGCACAAGAAAAATCATCTTGCACCCAAGGGTGTTTGGAACAAATCCAAGGGTAAGGAGAAGAAAGTTAACCAAAAGGATGCTGAATGTTTCTTCTATACAAAGAAGGGACACTGGAAGAGGAACTGCCCAAAGTATTTGGCTATTTTGAAAGGCAAGAAACATGGTGGGACATTTATGAAAAATATTTTCATGATTTATTTAAATAATGTTGATTCTACTAAATGGGTATTAGATATTGGTAGTAGCTTTAACATCTGCAATATGTTATAGGGTCAAAGGATCAAATAGGAGATTGAAGAAGGGTGAAGTAAAGCTACAAGTTGGGAATGGAGCAAGTGTTGCTGCCCTCGCTATAGGAACTATTTTTCTTGTAATGCCTACAGGAAAGACTTTACTATTAGAAGATTGTTATTATGTTCCTAAATTTGTTTCGAATATTGTTTCCATTTTGTCATTAGACAAACATGGATTTCATACAATTTTTAAGAATAACCAATGTAATAATTTTCATGGTGATGAATTATATGTAAGTGGTTATTTACAATATGGTCTTTTTGTCTTACCTGAAATAATTGTTTATCCAATTATGAATGTTTTTTGTTAAAAAAGAAAGAGAGATAATCATGCAAATCAAACTTACCTTTGGCATTGCAGACTTGGTCATATTGGTGAGAACAGAGTAAACAAGTTGCACATGGAAGGATGCCTTGGTCAATATGATTATGAATCATATGAAACTTGTGAGTCTTGTCTCAAAAGCAAAATGACCAAATCTCCTTTTACTAGATCTAGAGAGAGAGCTAATGAACTTTTAGGACTCATACATACTAATGTATTTGGGCCTATGAAAGTTCAAGCTAAAGGTAGATATTCTTATTTAATTACTTTCACTGATGATATGTCAAGATATGGATTTGTGTATCTAATGAAACACAAGTATGAATCATTTGAAATATTCAAAAGATTTCGTAGTGAAGTTAAAAAACAAATAGGCAAGAGTATAAAGGCATTGTCACGATCATGCTTGTGCACGATCGTGCAACTCCCCTAAGGTTTCCTTTATGTCACGATCATGCTTGTGCACAATCGTGCACTACCTGATGACTTTTCTCAATATAAATTTTTGGGTTACTTTTTCATGGCCATTTGGACAAGGAAAAAGAAGTATTTAGGCAATATATTCTTCTAAAATAACGTTTCCATATATCTTAAGTTTCTAATGACACCAATTTAATGCATTTTGGATCAGCATTCTGCAAGATATTCCTAAAATTATACAGATTGTTCCCAAAACGTGACAGCACACTATACTCAACTTCAAATCAAATTTTGGAAACCTTTAAAGACATAATTCAATTTCGATTCCTTAATGAACAATATAGCCATTTGTCTCTAGTTTAATCTAAACTTAAAATCATCCCATTTGGATATGTACAGATCAGAATATGGCTAAAATAATGATGTATGTTCCGTTGAAACACTCCATCTAGCACATTCCAGCACACTTCAACATCATTTCATCCTAATTCATCTCTTTTGCTTAGTCTATCATTTCTAGCTTATGTCCTCATTATTTCCTCTTCATTCCAACTTCCATTTCAGCTCAATTTCAATCACAAACGAATCATATTCTATGTTCGATCATAACACCAAAAACAGAATATTTATATACATATATATTCATCACTAAATTTCTGAACCTTTTTCCTACACCATCATCAATGATCTTTCCATTTCAAACTCATCTCTACAACAACTCATGAAATATTAATCATCATAAACACAAAATCAAGACACCAATATGTTCATTTCTTTACCCACGTTCCAACATATATAAAACACCATTTATGATCATTTAACCTCTAACTATTATCATACATGTTTCATTGAACAAATCATGAAGAAGAACATAATACTTAATAAAACTCCGAACACTTCAACTTCATATAAACCCTAGCTTTCCATGGCTCACATGATCATCAACATGGAGGTGGGTAGATTTGGTTTTTGTTTTTAACAAATGAAGAAGACAAGGTGAAAAAAATGAGGACAAGGTTTAACGTTGATGGAGGTGGGTAAGTGACGTGGAAGTGAAGAAGCTTGAAGAAGATCACAAAGAGAAGAAGAAAGCAAGAATAAAACAATTAACATGGTCTTTCAATGTTAAAAGAGTCGTGGGTGAGGGTGTGGCATGACAAGTGACACTTGTCACTTGCCACATATCACCACCTTAAGTTCCCCTTAATAACTAGTTTATTTGTCTCCAATTTCCACTTCAATTGTCATCATATTCTCAACAAATCCTAATACCATTTTCTAATTATTTCAACTGCCATTTGACACTTATTTCCACTATCATTTATCAATTGTCTTGCCACTTGACATTTTTCTAGTCCAAAAATACTCATAATTTTAGAAAATATTCCAAATTTCACCAAAAATTCTAAATCAATATTTATACTCTCCAACTCAATTTTCAAGACAAAATATTTACTATTCTCAATACAATCACATTTATAAATCAATTATACCAGAAAAAATGTCAACGAATGCATGTATAATCGTTTTGATGTGTGCAATAACATGTGTGTGTATGTTATATTATGCATGAGCATGAAATGCACTTTCTAACTTCTCAACAATCTCTCATGTACACTATTTTAAGGTTCTAAGCCTTAACATGGGATAATGGAATGTTACAATTCTCCCCTCCTTAAGAAATTTTGTTCTCGAAATTCTTACCTGATTGTTTGAACAGGTGGGGGCATTGTCTCCTCATGTGCTCCTCCGTTTCCCAAGTTGCTTCCTCACTCGAGTGATTCTTCCAATGGACTTTCACCAGTGTAATTACTAGATTTCTCAAATGTTTTGTTTGATATCCCACTATCTTAATCGACTCCTCAACATAACTTAGGTTACTAGCTATTTCGATCTCTTGAGCTGGTAACGCATGCATTGGATCAGATCGGTATCTTCTGAGCATACTTACATGAAATACATTGTGTAACTGAGACATCTCATCCGGTAAAGCTAACTTGTATGCCAATTGTCCTATCCTCTCAATGATCTCATAAGGACCAATGTACCTAGGGCTCAACTTGCCCTTTTTACCGAACCTTACCACTCCTCGCCAAGGCGATACTCTTAGAAACACTTAGTCTCCTACACTGTATTCCGTATCCCTTCAGTGCTGGTCTATATAACTCTTCTGTCTATCTTGAGCTGCTTTAATATAACTACAAATCAGTTTCACCTTATCCATAGTATCTTGTAAAAGTTATGGGCCTTCAACCTTTCTTAGACCTTCTTCATCCTAATACAAAGGCGAACGCCATGTTCTATCATATAACGCCTCATACAGTGCCATTCCGATACTATTACGATAGTGGTTATTATATGCAAACTCAATTAAAGCTATGTACTGATCTCATGCTCCTTGAAACTCCAATACACATGCCCTAAGCATATCCTTAACAGTCTTGGTTGTCCTCTTACTCTGTCTATCTGTTTGAGGATGAAATGCAGTACTGAAGTTTAACTTTGTACCCTTAGCTGACTGTAAGATCTTCCAAAATCTTGAAGTAAATCTCGGATCTCTGTCAAATAAAATGGACACTAGAACCCCATGCAGTCTAGTTACTTCCTTTACATATTTTCGAGCCAACTGATCTAGTAATTTATTCTCTCTCACTTGTAAGAAATGGGTTGACTTAGTCAATTGGACCACAATAACCCATATAATGTCATTTTGCCTCGGAGTCTTTGGCAATCCTATTATGAAATCCATGGTAATTCGTCCCATTTTCACTCTAGAATAGGTAACGAATGTGGCTTCCTAACTAGAGCCTGATGCTCAACCTTAATCTACTGGCAAGTTAGACACTTAGCAACATACGTCGTTATTTGCTTCTTCATTTCGGGCCACCAGAAATGCTGCTTTAGTGTATTATATATCTTAGTGGTACCAGGATGCATAGCATAAGCAGCTACATGTGCTTCCTCTAGAATTTCCTTTCTCAATTGATCCACATTAGGCACACACAACCTTTGCTTCAGCCACAGTGTCTCATCTCTCAATTCAAACTTGGAATCTAGTTTCATTTTCAATTTCTCAACAAGCTTCACTATATTGAGATCTTTATTCTATACCTTTCTGATTCTGTCATACAACATCGGCCTTAGTCTTAGTGTGGCTATCATTGCCTTATTCTGCTCTATATTCAATTCCACATTCAGAGTTCTCAATTGAATTAAGCTCGGTAACCTCGATAATTAAATATGAGCTACATTACTATTCGACTTTCTAATAAATGCATCTGCCACCACATTAGCTTTTCCCAGATGATACTCAATTGTACAGTCACAGTCTTTCAATAACTCTATCCATATCCTCTGTCACATATTTAATTCTTTCTGACTCAACTGATACCTCAAGCTCTTATGAGCAGTACATATCTGGGATGTCTCTCCATGCAGATAGTATCTCTATATCTTTAGAGTAAAAACTACTGCAGCAAGCTCTAAATAATGTATCGGATAATTAATCTTGTGAAACCTTAATTGTATCGATGCATAGGCTATCACCTTGCCATACTGCATCAACACACATCCCAATCCTTGATGCGAAGTATCACTGTATACTACTTATCCTCCAGTTCCCGAAAGAATAGTTCACACCGGTGCTATAGTCAACCAATTCTTTAGTTCCTTAAAACTTTTCTGACAATCGTCATTCCATTTGAAAACTACATTCTTCCTCAGAAGTTTAGTCAGAGGGGCTGAGATCAATGAGAACCCCTCAACAAACCTCCAACAATAACTGGCCAATCTTAGAAAACTCCAGATTTTTTATATATTCTTCGAAGCCACCCACTTTATTACTACCTCTATCTTCTTTGGATCCACTTGTATTCCTTGTCCAATTACTACATGACCCAGAAACACTATATGATTCAACCAAAACTCACATTTACTGAATTTGACATATAACGGTTTCTCCCTCATAATCTGAAATATTACTCTCAAATGCTCAACATGCACTTCTCTGCTCTTTGAGTGCACTAAGATGTCATCAATAAACATAATTACGAAATGATCCAGGTAGGGTTAAAACACTTTATTCATCAAAGCCATAAATGCAGTTGGGGCATTAGTTAACCCAAATAGAATTATTAAAAACTCAAAGTGCTCATACCTGCTCCTGAACGCAATTTTCGGTACATCAACCTCTGCTATCTTCAACTAATAGTACCCAAATCATAAGTCCAACTTAGTGAATACCTGAGCTTCCTGAAACTAATGAAGTAAATCATCAATTCTAGGCAACTGTTACTTGTTCTTCACCGTTACCCGATTCAGTTACCTATAATCGATGCACAGTCTCAGAGTTCCATTTTTCTTTTTCACAAATAAGATTGAAGCTTTCTACGGTGATACACTGGGTCTAATGGAACCCTTTTTCAGCAAGTCCTGTAACTGAGCCTTCAATTCCTTTAGTTCCATAGGTGCCATCCTATATGTAGGAATGGATATAGGAGCAGCAACAGGAACTAAGTCGATCGTAAACTCCATTTCCCTATCTAGGGGTAAACTAGATAATTATGAGAGAAACACATCTACGAATTTCCTAACAATAGGAATGTTCTGTAAATTCTGCTTAGTTTCAGGATCGATGACGTGGGCCAAATGAGCCTCACATTCCCCTTGCATCAACCTCAAAGCACTCACGAATGAGATCAGCCTGGCTGGCATTTCTTGACTAATACCTCAAAATAATGCTCTCGGCTAATTAGGAGACTCTAATATCACCTCCCTAGTATAGCAATTCATGATAACCCTATGAGTAGTGAGCCAATCAATGCCTAAGATAATATCTATCTCCCTTAGCTATAGTATAATCAAAACTGCCTCCAATTTTGCTTGATCATTTCAAATCAAGCACCTTTTGTAGACTTCTACTATTACTATAGTACTACCTATTGGTGTACTTATCTCTAATCCATGTTTCAATAGTTTCCTATCATGCAACATAGGTTCCAGATGCGGTGCGATAAAAGAATCCGTAGATCCAGGATCTAGCAATGCAAAAGCTTCATAAGTAAAAATGTGCAGCACATCTATAACAACATCCGAAGAATCCAGAGCCTCTTGTCTAGTCATTACATAAACTTTGGCTTGGGACTGCGGTCAGTTGCTCCGAACCTCAGTCCTGACAGTAGGACTCGCAGAATTCATCCTGCTTATAATGTGGCCTCTCTGTCCAAAACCACTAGCTCAGCTCTGCTGGGCATTTGTTTCAATTATTGATCCCCCTCTCACACCAGACTGAGCTCTAAAAATAATGAGACAATCTCTAATTCAGAGCTCAAGAGAGCCACAATAGAAACAAGTTTCTAATAATGTCCAACATTCACCACCATGTCTCTTTCCACACTGCTCATAACTAGGCATCTTTGGTGGTTACCTACTATAAGTCTGTCCTCCAGATGACAAACCTCTGCTAGAGTAACCAAAGCCACCTCTGGGCCTAAACCTAGACTGTGTCGATCTCAACTGTGATCGGGATGATCTAGTCTGGCATTTCCCTAATCTTTTGTTAGATTCATCTTAAAATTCACCAGGCCTCTTCATTTTATACTCCTTCCTATAATCTGCCTGTCCCTCTCTCAATAACTGCTCAATTCTGATCGAGACAGCTCTCAACTCAGTGAAACTGCTCAAGTTGGTGATTGCTAGCCTTGTCCTAATCTCCATGTTTAACCTATCTTCAAATCTCCTACACTTGTCTTCCTTAGTAGGAATCAAGGTAGTAGCTTACCCCATCAATTCATTAAACTTGATCTCATATTCTTCCACGGATAATTTGTCTTGCTTCAAATCCAGAAATTCTTTCATATTTCTGTCTAAGTAGATCTTGGACATGTAGTTCTCCTTGAAGACCTTCAGAAAGTCTTCCCACTTCAAGTTACAAGGCCTGGTGGTACTTCCTAGAACAGTTTTCGACCATTGGTATGTTGGTCCTTGCAGTAAGGAAACTACATTGCCGAACTTCTCGTCCGACTTACAATCCATCTAATCGAAGACTCTCTCTGTTCTCTCTAGCCATCCCTCAACCTCTGCAGGGTCTGTACTTTCATAGAAGTCCACAACCCCATACTTTTGCAGTTTATCATACCTCCTTTCTCTTCTCTCAGGAATTCTGGGAGGCATGTTTTCAGGTCGAGATACTAAAGACTCTCTACTGGCTCCTACTGATTCTAGGTCAGCTGATTGTCCCACTTGATCACCTATAGCGAATGACCTAGAATAGACAACAACTTCGATTACTGTTAGCACTTCTCATGATATTTTAAGTCTAATATTCCTATATATCCCTATGGATGCCAAACCATGCTCTGATACCAAGAATTGTAGCACCCCACTCTCACAAGACACATATCCGACATTCTAAAGGATATCTAAGTACGTACCCTATAAGGGTGGCATGGTAGAGCAATCACAACACTAACTTAATCATGGAATCATAATTTAATGCATAAATGTCACAATATTAAAAAACCCAATTCCTCATTTTCATTTCATAAAACCGAATATGTACATTGTAGCTTTACATTAACATCCATATATGTACATTATCAAAAACTAATCAAAGTTTATATCCCTGTATAAAGAACACACTACATACATGAGGAATTATACAAAAATTTTATCTAAATCCTTCAGTCTCAGCTTACCAACCTTTGAGCCATTTCTTCTATCCAAAAGTACAAGAACTATGCTTCTTCTAGAGTTTCTCTGTCACTAGTATCCTCTCTCAAACCTGAAATGTCAACGTTACAATTTTGATAAGTTTTGCAAACTCAGAACCATCCTCGATGGTTCACTCATATCATATAACACACAATCCATGCAATCACATAGTTCATGTTTCAAGTTCATAACAATTCATGTCATCAAATAATACACATCTTTTCGCCAATAATCATATCACATCACATAACATTTTGTTAACTTATTCCACATTTCACATTCAGAGCAGTCAAACAGTTCATTTCAATCATTTAAAACATACATATCAATTATAAATGCAATACACATGAGACTTACTTACAATTATTACTTTGTTGTGGCCGAGTGCCTTTTTACTGGCCCATATCCCTTGTGGATACCGACCTTATTTCAGATATTGTCCCATAGACCCTAGTGGATACCAGGTACATTAATAACTGAGCCTAAGGTCTTGTGTATATTCTGAGCTTTAAGCTCTTTTAGACTGGTCACTTCGGTCATAACTGCCTTTATTTTATCAAGAATTCATGTAGTGAAATGCATCATATGTATTCAGTCAATCAAATGTGCTCAATATTACACAATCATATTCACGATCACAATCTCATTCACATTTGTCATCGGACCTTGATCTGGCATTCAACACGTTGAGAATCACTTATTTAGTCAAATTCACATTCAATGAGCACTTTCAATATGTTATTCATACATTAAACACCTTAGAAAATCAATGTCTAGAATCAACACAATCAAATTCACATAATAATTCAATATAGAATTTAAAACAAACAATTAATCAAGTGAGACCATCTAGGTTTCTCCCAGTTTGCTCCAGATAGTTATTGTCTCGAAGCCCCGGTAACATCTAGATGTTGTCGGTGTAATTGCTCTTCTATATTATGTAACACACATTTACACACATCACAACTTTGCACAATTATATAAATACTCATTTATGCACAAATGTGTATATGGATTATGTACAATGCATGCTCAATGACAATCCTAAGTATATTTCCTTTATTTTCATATTATGATCATTCATACTTTAAAACTCATATATGTCTAATTTGAACTTAGGTTTACACCTCAATAATACAAATTTATTCCAAGTTCATCACTCAATCATGCACTATGGTTCATGGCTCAATACACTTTATTCTTATAACATCATCAATCAATCATTTACCAATCCTTTCCTAAGGAATTCAGATGACCATGAAATTTGGTGGAGAGGAAGGACAATGTGTGAGGAGTTTGTGGTTCAAATTTCAGTCGAAGGTTTGGAGAAGAAGTTATGGTCAAAAGAGTGAAGGGTGTTTAAAACTGTCAACAAGCATTGCACCTTTACTGTCACGATCGTGCACATTGATTCCTTTCTGTCATGATTGTGCTTATGTAAGATCATGCACTACCGACGTTTCCTCTCTGTCACGATCATGCATATGCATGATCATGCACTACCTGATATCTCCTTTCTGTAACGATCGTGCTTGTGCACGATCGTGCAACTCCCCTGTTGTTAGCCCCCAATTTTTTTTCTTATTGAGTTAAGCATGATTTAAATAATTATGAGGTTTTGATAGATAAATATTTTTTGGAGTTAATTATTATGTCAAGGTTAGTAGGATTTTATTGTATGGTGATCGCGGCTCTGTCGTTCGATTAAGAAATCGACCTTGGAAACCGGTCAAAATAATTAATTCCAAGATTGCAGCAAGCTGAACCTCGGGTCGTCTCTCTC